>JAKTWR010000061.1:0-55953 GCA_030582415.1 Wickerhamiella vanderwaltii | reverse complement strand
GGGTTTCTAGGCTATTTTAGACTAAGACCAAATAAGGTAAAGTTCACTTAATATGTAATCACGGAATATGTGTCTATATAGCAGGAGTCACGTGGTATCATGTGACTCACTGGTAACTCTATTTTTTTTTTTTCCAAGTCTTTACTACAGCGTTTTTACATTTACATATAGATCGTTTTCATTTCCAGATCCACTGTAGTGGACTACGGGCTGGCTCAATGCCTTACATAATAATGTGGGTCGAACCCACTACTTACTCACGTAGGATGCTAGGGACACTATAGCTAGCCTGTGGACTAGTATCGGGCCTAGGGTTACAAAAATCAGACCAGTGCTGTTAGCTCAGCGGTTAGAGCATAGGATTGCAAATCCTGGGGTCCCGGGTTCAATTCCCGGACGGCACTTGCTAATTTTTTTGGTCTTTCCCTGGCCAAATGTGTATTTAATTGATCTCCACTCATTTTTTTTCCACGATATGTGCCATTACAATATACTTTGCACCATGATAAACGCGTTTTGAACTATGACGCCATTGTGTCGTGGCCGTTCCAATTCGTCTGACACATGCGACGCCTACAACACGTTAGGATGCATAAGACAAAGAAGGGAAGCGGCACTGACGACGAGCTCCTTTATGACTATAGCTAATTGAGTAATATTTCTAGCAAAAAGACTCCAACTGTGGTTCATATTTTCTAGTTAAAAGAGCTACTCTGTGACTCTCCAAAGTAGACGTATGGCCTAACACCCCCACCCACCTCTACCTTAAACTCTACAACCTCCACGTATGGCAGTTCGCTTCTTGGACTTGGTCCGCCCCTTTGGAGGGCTTTTACCCGAAGTTGAAGTTCCTCAACGGACTATTCAGTTTAAACAAAAAATCCTGTGGACTGGTATCGTCCTTATGGTCTTTTTGATTATGGGCGAGATTCCCCTTTATGGTATCATTTCTTCAGAAGAGAGTGACCCACTAATGTGGCTCCGTATGATGATGGCCTCTAATCGTGGTACTCTTATGGAGCTTGGTATCTCTCCTATTGTTACCAGTGGTATGGTTCTGCAAATGTTGACTGGTACTGGTATCATTACCATCAACACTGATGATAAACGTGACAGAGAACTCGTTGCTACTGCTCAAAAGATGTTGGCTGTTATGCTTTCAATGGGTCACGCCATTGTTTATGTCTATAATGGCATGTACGGCCCCCCTTCAAAGCTTGGATTTGGTATCTGCGCATTGCTTATTTTGCAGCTTATGATCTCTTCTTTGATCATTATCTTGCTTGATGAGACTTTACAAAAGGGCTACGGTCTTGGCTCTGGTATTTCTTTGTTCATCGCTACCAATACTTGCGAACAGACGTTGTGGAAGGCATTGAGCCCAAACACTAGCAACACTGGTCGTGGTATCGAATTCGAAGGCGCTCTGGTTGATCTTGTTTACCAAACGGCTACTGCAAAAGACAAAAAATACGCTATTTACCATGCTTTTACTCGAGAGGGTCAGCCCAACATGAGCGCGTTGTTCATCACTTTGATTGTCTTCTTTGTTGTTGTTTATTTGCAAACTCTCAAAATGGAGATTCCTATTCGCTCTATCAAGGCAAGCTCCGCCGTCGGCGCTTTCCCCGTTCGCTTGTTTTACACTTCCAATACTCCCATCATGTTGCAGAGTGCTCTCACCTCGAACATTTTCCTTGTTTCCCAAACAGTATTCAACCGCTGGCCAAATAGTTTATTTGCTCGCGTCCTTGGTATTTGGGATGCAAAGGCAAACGGCTCTGGCCTGCGGGCAATCGCTGGTGTATCATATTATCTGCAACCTCCCGAGACTATTCGTGAACTCTTCCATGATCCTCTCAAGACTGTTGCTTATATCTCATTTGTTCTTGGTGCTTGTGCTCTTTTCTCAAAGACATGGGCCGAGATGTCGGGCCAGTCTCCTAGAGACGTTGCTCGTCAATTCAAGGACCAAGGAATCGCGATTGTTGGCTTCAAGGAGTCGAGTGTTTTACGTGAACTCAAGCGCATCATTCCCACCGCTGCTGCTCTTGGTGGTGCTTTGATTGGTGTCCTCAGTGTAACTTGCGATCTACTAGGTACTTTGTCGAGTGGTACCGGTATTTTGCTTGCCGTAACAACTATTTACGGCTACATTGAGACTGCCAATAAAGAAGGTGGTTTGCATATCTCGGGCTTGTAAAACAAATTGAGAAGAAAGAAAAAGATGGAACAAGAATATAAAAAGGTGTCAAGCCAGTAAGCTCTCAAAAAATAAATCAGAAAACATATATGATGAATCACGAGCCCGTGGTCGGGTATGAAATATAAAAAATTATATACGTAAGTGTTTTAAAGTACGCAAAATATACAAATAAACGCAGTGATGACTGTGCAAACCACCCTCCGTGAGCAACTTCAGTGTTACAGCAATAAATTATGTTTCTACATCTCCTAAAAATACATGTGACCCACTTAATCCACCAACTCCTTCAGTGGAGCACTCAATTCATCAAACACAACGTTATCAATTTGATGAACAATTTGCACAAATGTTTTATTGGAAACTCCCAACAGTTTTGCCAATAGGATCTGGGACATTCCTGTGGACATTGTCTCGCACAGAAGTGCTGCCCGGTCTTTAGGGATAGTATTGTTCTCGTTGGTGAACCCGCGAACTATTGAGCGGAATGTATCGATGATAGTTGCCGCGATCGAGTCATAAGATGCAACTCCTTGATAAAACGCTAGGATTCGAGTGATACGGTCATATAAAGTGTCGAGTGCTTTGTTGAGGTTACCGAGAGGGTCTGGGGTAGAAGATGACGGTGATGATGATGGTTCATGAGCCGGTTGTGATGACCCCAGATTTATTGGCTGCACTGGAGGTGGGCCTGTTGTGCCATTGTTATTATTTTCGCCGCCGCCACTATTGCTGTTGTTGTTGTTGCTAATATTGACGTTTCCATTACCATTGCTATAAACACTGGCGCTACCAGTCCTGCTTGGTACCGGTCCTTGCATCTGAACTTGTGGTATCATGGCCATGGGCGGCTGAATAGAATTCATTTGCGTGTGGTATGGAGGTTGGCCAGCATATTGTTGTGGCCTGAAGGGCATAGCTGCTGGTACTGGCACAGATGTTGTAATAATAGGTGGGCGCGTGTTGGTAACAGGCATCGCGGGGCTGTTAGTGGCGGTGCTATTTAGAGCGGTCGACCCACCAGAGCTTCGGCGAGATACAGGAACGCTTGAATGCTCGCTTGGCCGTTCGGACGATTGCTGCTGCTGCTGCTGCTGCTGTTGGTTTACTTGGCTTTCAGCATTGGCAGGAGGAGCTTCATCGGACGCAGTACTGGACTGAGGCTTTGCGCCCGGCTGAGGGGTCGTAGTACCACTCGTGCCAGGAGTGCCCGGGGAAGTGGAACCAGATGGGTTTTCCACGGTATTTGGCTGTGATACTTGGCCCGGAGGAGCCTCGTGAGAACCGGTAGCTTCGGATTGGCGTCTCGCATCGCCAACACTTTCACCTTGAGATGATACAGTACTACTTGGTCTCGAAGACGCATGATAAGGCGAGTTGTGACGCTCATGATCATTCAATTGAACGGCGCACTCCTTGAGTAATCCTGGGTTTTTAGGCTCATCCTTTTGCGCACCAAATTGTTCGTACCAGCGACGATTGACAACCGCTTCATCATCGCCTCCATCAACAGCGCTAAAGGCCATTTTTTCAAAATAAAGTGCATCGCTGGGGCGATATTTTTTGTGCTTGTTTTTACGAATGGGAGGAATAGAGTCGCGGGGATTGCCGGTAACACCTAATCGAGCACAGTTTTGACGACAGCGAGGAGACTTTTGATGGCGAACCATATTATCTCTGCGATTAAACTTTGCTCCACATAAACAGACGAGGGCCCTACCGCCATCGGGCCAATAAGCCCTGCATTGGCGAGTCCGCAAGTGCCTAAACAAAGAACCTCTTTGGGCAAACTCTACACCACATGTACAAACGATAATATTTCCATGGATTTTAATATCATGCCAATGAACACACTGGTTTTCGAGAATATGCAATCGGTAGTTTTTTTGGGCCTGGAACTCGTGGCCGCAATAGCACTGGAAGGGGAAGGAGCCGGCATGGTCAGGTTGGTATTGCGAATGCTGACCAAAGTCAGAATCTTTATCCAGATCCAACTCAAGTTCTCCGTCGGGTAGCTTTGGCCTCGGCAAGTTTAATCTCGGAGGAGCCATCGCAGTGGCAGTATACCCTTGAGCAAGGAGGGCCATGGATGGGCCAGTGTTCCATTCTTTATCGGGGGGTCCAAATCCTGGGGCTACTACTTGGAATCGCGTATAATGACCTGGTGAAGGTCCCTGCGCCGGAGCCTGCATAATGGAGGAGTGAGGCTATGATGAGAACTGATTACAGAATCATCGCTATTGCATGCTCATGCATCAGGGCTTGGGTTCCTCAGAATGGCTGCGCTCTACAAAACCTACTATTAAATACTATGTTTGCCACATTTGAAAAAAGTTCTGGGCTCTTTTGTATTTATTACTTTATTAAGCTCCTCTTATTTACTTTATCTGCCTCCTCGTTTGCAATATCCTGGTATCAAAATATTGAGGTTCCGAGCCCTAAGTCCAGCGTTGCCCAATCCTGACTAATCCCTCAGGGTATCAAATGTGCCAAGACCCGAGCCCAATCTCAGCGAACAAAAAAAAAGAGTCCCACCCCTCCTTTGGGCCGCATCAAGACTTTAACGGTTTGGCGTCTGTTTAACTTAATTACCTACTAGAACATACTATATCCCCCCTTTACTCCCTTCGTATGTAGATCACAAACATATACCTCGCAGCCGACCTTCCCTCCCCCCAGGAACCCTATACTTATCTTTCACGTGATACCATTAAAATCACTACCCACCAGAATTGACAGTGAGAGAAAAAAAAAACGCCTCTGCACTCTTGTGTGCAGCGCCGCGCATTTCTTGTCAATGAGCTTAGCTAATGCACGTGGCGCGGCTCCTCCGTGCCCGCCCCCCTCACCTGTTACCTCCCTGTAGGCGGATTGGATTGGCCAGTAATTCCGGGGTCTTAGCGCGTAAACAAATGTTTAGCCCCCGTTCGCCGGTCCACCTCCCGTCAAGACCCCCCTCCATCTGTTTTCATCAAAGCGCGTTTCGTTTACAATACGGAGAAAATGGCAGTAACCCGAAGTCGTGCCCCGAAAGATTCCTCTGGAAGTCCTTTAGAACTTGATTCAAGAGGTAAATCCCCCGTTAAGGGTCGTAGTGCAAATTCTAGTGCCACCGCGCGTAGCAAGTCGCCGTCTAAACGGTCAAAACGCGCAGACACTACCGACAATTTGGCGGCCCAGCCCAAAGCGGCTCTGTCCAAGAAGCTCGATCTGACTCATTTTAATGGTGAATACGAATTTGGTGGAGCTCCTGGAAATCTGGCCATGATGATTGGATTTCCCGCGCTCATGTATTATCTGTTTGTTTGCTTCAAGTATAATTCTTGTCAATTGATGGGCCCCGCCCCTGGTGAGGGAATTTGGGCGTTTATCAAGCGTATTTCCGGCCTTGCTTATCAGGGTGCCTACCCTACACGTGAAGCTTGGGCCATTGAAGGTGGTTACTTTGTTTTCCAGCTGGTTTTGGCCGCTTGGTTGCCGGGTGGATTATGGACCGAGGGCGTCTATGTTGCTCACTTGGATAAGCACCTCAAGTATTATTGTAATGCTTTCCAGAGTCTTTATTTCAGTCTCGCAGTTGCGTTAACTCTTCACTTTACGGGTATTTTCAAGCTCTACACCATCTTGGACCGGTTTGGTGAGATCATGAGTGTGAGCATCATCATCGGATTTGCTTTCTCTTTTTACATTTATTTCCAGAGTTTGTACCAAAAAACTGCAATTCGTTTGTCTGGTAGTCCCATCTACGATTTTTTTATGGGTGCTCCCCTTTATCCTCGTATCGGTATTGTCGACTACAAGATGTTTTTTGAAGTCCGGTTGCCTTGGTTCACGCTGTTCTTCCTTAGCGTTGCTTTGTGCCTCTTCCAACACGAAACTTATGGCCACGTTTCCGTTAATGCTTGGTTGGGTTTGCTCGGTACCTGGTTATACGGTAATGCTTGCGCTAAGGGTGAGCATTTAATTGTTAGCTCTTGGGATATGTTCTACGAAAAGTTTGGTTTTATGCTTATTTTCTGGAACATCTCGGGTGTCCCTTTTACTTATTGCTACAATACCCTTTACATGTACTCGCATCCTCCTCAGGACTATGCTTTGCCCACTAGCTACACGACCTTTTTGTTTGTATTGCTGATGTGTGCCCATATTGTATTTGATCTTGGAAATGGTCAAAAGAATTCGTTCCGCCTCAACTCGCAGGGTAAGTTGTATCGCCGCAAGGCTTTCCCCGTATGGCCTGGTACGGTTCTTGACAATCCCCGCCATATTGTTACCAAGACTGGCTCCACTTTGCTCACTGGCGGTGTTTTCCAGTACGCTCGCAAGGCTCACTACACTGGTGATATGCTTCAGAACCTTGTCTGGGCTTTGATTACCGGCTTCAACTCCCCATTGCCATACTTTTACCCCCTGTTTTTCTTTTGTATGATTCTACACCGCACTCGCCGTGACTTTGAAAAGTGTGCAGAGAAATACGGTGAGGACTGGGAGGAGTATAAACGCCAGTGCCCCTGGATTTATATCCCCTGGGTCTTTTGAATAGCAACAAATACCCACCAACCAATCTTTGGCTTCCAGTGGGGCTCCTCATTGAGTTGACCGTGTATCATTACTGTACTTAAATACTATAAATTACTATGCTATTTGCGCTTGCGACGCTTATCACGACCGCCTCGTCCTTCTCCTTTATCAAGGAAATCCCAATTCTCGCCAAATGCATTACGGGACATGGCATCTTTTTGTCTCTTGGCAGCTTCTTTACGCATCTTTTTACTAGACTGAGAGATACGAGTGAAGTTTGCTTCTTCGAATTCTTGAATCTCGCGCTCTTTACGACGATCATGCTCGGTACTTTGACCACCACGACCACTGTCCATAATAGCGGCACCAATTGAGGGCTCTGCAATAGGAGCATCGGTTTGCTCTTTGAGATATTCGTCCATGGCGAAATCGCGGCGTTTGTGACGACGTTGTTCTTTTGGTGCAATTGATGTTTTTGCGATCTTGGGTGCTGTGTATTTGCCCGGGGTGGTGGTTTGTTCTTCATCACTAGAATCTTCGGCCTGGAGCTGAGCAACGTTGGGCCGGTAAGCAGTAGCGTCTTCATCTGATTCCGATTCCGATTCGCTGCCTCCTTTTTGGTTATCCTCTTGCTGCTGCTGTTGTTGTTGGTCCTGCTGTTGTTGTCTCTTGAAAGCTCTCAAGGCCTTGTCAATCTGGTAGCTAACTTTAGCTTCAAGACTTTTCACACCCTTTTCAATCGTAACCCGCTGTTCAATAGTGGATTTAGTCGCAGATAAACGAGTTTTATCATCGTCGATCAGCTTCGAGCCAATAATCAACGCCAAGTTATTGAGGTACGAGAGCATAGCATCATTTTTTAAAGCCAAAAGAGAAATTCCATCCTTGGAATCTACAATTTGTTCATCAGAAACCAAATCATTGAGCCGATTTTTTAATTCATCAATCGAGTTCATGAAAGATTTGAAATAATTCACAGTAAGAGAGAGTTTTTCACAGGTTATCCTTACATAATTTTTTTCACTCTTGATATCATATGCCTCAAAACGAATATATCGAGCAACATATCAAGAAATATGGTCGTCGTCTAGATCATGAAGAGCGTAAACGCAAGCGTGAGGCCCGTGAGAGTCACAAGATTTCCAAGGATGCTCAGAACCTCCGTGGTTGGAGAGCAAAGATGTTCTCCAAGAAACGTTATAATGAAAAGACTGAAATGAAAAAGAAGATCAAACAGCATGAGCAATCCAAGGTTAAAGGTAGTGGAGAACCTGCTAACGAAGGCGAAGCTCTTCCTGCCTACTTGCTTGACCGTCAAAATACAAACACTGCAAAGGCATTGAGTAGCTCAATTAAGCAAAAACGTCTTGAAAAGGCCGATAAATTCTCTGTGCCACTGCCCAAAGTGCGTGGTATTTCTGAAGAGGAAATGTTCAAGGCGATCAAGACTGGTAAGCGTAAGAACAAGAGCTGGAAGCGCATGATCACTAAACATACGTTTGTTGGTGAAGGATTTACACGTCGTCCCGTCAAGATGGAGCGTGTTATTCGTCCTGCTGCATTGCGTGAAAAGAAGGCCAACGTTACTCACCCCGAGCTTGGTGTTACTGTTTCGCTTCCTATTCTCAGCGTTAAAAAAAACCCTCAAAACCCAATGTACACTCAGTTGGGAGTTTTAACCAAAGGTACTATTATTGAAGTCAATGTAAGTGAGTTGGGACTTGTAACTGCTGGTGGTAAAGTTGTTTGGGGTAAATATGCACAAATCACTAACGAGCCCGACAGAGATGGAACTGTAAATGCAGTTTTGTTGGCTTAACCGTTGGGAGATGGGGGCCATTATATCATAATATTATCACTATTTAGTATTTAATTTTCTATCTTGCTTTGTATTTGCTGTGATTTCATTGCCTTGCGCATAACTATCACCTCTTGAAGTCGTCGCCTGCACGACACTATTTAGTTGCATTTGCGAAAATTAATCCACGGTATAAAGTGCATGAAAAGTGGCCATAGCAATAAAGATTATCGAGAAGTTGCTGTTTAGCAATTATCTCCTTGGCTCATTTTTCGTTTTTTTCCTTGCAATCTCAATTTTCTTGGCATTCGCAACCATTACAAATCACCTCGCCATCAAAAGCATATTTGTTAGTAAAAAGCTTTTGGTTAAAATTTATGCTAAACCAACGTAAGCTAGCGCGCACTCGAGGGTGTCTACCCGATGATTTGAAATGTCGCCTTAGATCCCTAACCCTGTGGGGTTTGTCGACAAGAGCCAATAGATCCGATGCAAATAAAATCACAAGGGTTAAACTCCCTGATAAACTAGTTAAGCTTTATAGATTTATCGATAAATTGTCTATTGATTGCCGCTGATGCCCCTAAAGGTGGCATAAATCCCCTTACCACCCTCCCGCCCCTTCGGTGTGAACTCCGACTGCATGCACGGCCGATGCATAAAATGTCCCAACCGTTGCAGTTCGGTTTTCTTGACACGGCACACTTACCCCATCCCCAAATCTTATCGTTGGAACTCACGAGCAAAAAACACTTGAAAGATGGGATACTATGATTCTGTAGGATTATTGGCGATCTGCGACGCCATCGAAACTATTGAAGGGATGCAATTTAAACCGAGCAGCGCCCCTTCGGCAACTCCAGTACTCGAAAGCCCTCACTTGAACATTCCATTACCTGCGCCGTATCCGACATTTAGTAGTAAATCGAATGGAATGCCACAGCATCATTTCTTGAATCATTTGCCCGTACATGCCACCGTTTCAGCAAACGGCTCGATTCCTTACTCTCAAGCACAGCAGTCGGCGTTTAACCAATTCAAAGCCCAGACGGGGGGATCAATGTCGTTCCAGAAAAGCGTAGCGCCGGCGCCACGCCCGGGACAGATCATTACTCCTAGCCACGCAGGACCGCCCGCAGTGCAAAATTCTTACAATTATCCTATCCAGCCATTGGCTACCGCGACCGCCTCGGCCGCTCCTGTTGCTACTGCACCGGTTCGCCCCTCAGTGAATGCTTCGGCTTCATCCGCCTCTTGGAGCCAGCATTCTACTACAAAGGACGGCTCAAAAAGCGAAGAGTGCCATGTGTGTGGCCGTATCTTCAAGGGTCCCAAGGCCTCGACCCACAAACAACAGCATATTAGACGTTTACACCCAAATGACTATACTCCAAAAAGGGGTGGAAAGCGTAGAGCTCAATAACAGCGTTTACATCACCCCTATTGTGGAGCAGCAAACCTGCTCCGAGACGGTGGTTCTTGGAACCTCCCGCATAGACGTACCTGGCGGTCAAGAGAATAAAAACCCAATTCGAACGAACGAAAAAAAAAAAAATGTATATCCGCTATTTTTCTACAGTGTACATGGCCTTTATACGACTTTGAGTCTTCCCCTTCCCTCCCCTGCAAACCAGTGCTCACCAGGTAGCTCGAGTTTATTTGGCCCTCCCCTTTTTTTTCAGCCCCGTCTGGACTCCTCGCGTCTCTTTCATTGCTCTCGAGCAACTAAACAATTCAATACACATTTTTATGTACAAATGCATTCTATTTACTATTTTTTTCCTTCTCCACTCTCATTCCATTGGTCTTTCTCCCAAGCAGCCTGCATGCGCAGTCTCACGCAGTACTGCATGAACGACGCAGCCAGAGCAAGGGCGGCCAATGTCCGGTGTTTCTCGAGTTAGATCCTGCATCTCGCAAACTAAACGAGTCACTGTTGGCAACTTTTAGCTCTTGTTTGAGTGGTTTGTTGTTCTCCCTGCGTTTTCCCTCTCCCTCGTAGCTCTTTCTGTCTACACTGAAAAGGGGCTGTGAACCGGCAACTTTGTGCATGGTCTCGGTAGTCGATCGGGTGCTTATGCAGTTTCCGGCCTCGATTTACTGCGAGTCAAAACGACTCATATCTGCATTTCACTAGGTAGTATTTTCATTAAATAGTTTGGTTCGCCCCAAATCATGGGTCGAGCTTGCTTAGATCGTTAGTGACGCTTCTTTTCTTTTTTAGCGGGGTTGTACATATGCACGCCCCTACACTGATTGCCTGTTTCATGCATATATCTTCAGTATCAATTAGTCCGGAATCACGAGCATCTTATATGGCAGTTGTGGTTTTCTAGTAATCTGCCGTATTTGCTTCCCTTTTTCTGGCTTTTTTTTTCCTTTGCTACGTGGTTATATTTTAGTAGCGTTCAGAGATTTTGTGGCAGTTTATGCATTCCAATTAGAAAACATACATTTGCTTATAAACACCAGCAGGCCAAGTAATAGATGAAAAGATGCGCATTTAGCAATAGATGATGAAGTTTCCATACAGATTCTCCAATAATATAAATCGTAACATAGCATTTCCTATATTTCGACGAAGTTCTCCTCTGTTGCGAAGCAATGGGCGTGCCGATGGTAGGTATCTACTGCGCTCGGACGGGACAAGTCAGTACTCTATCGGGCATTTGCAATTGAACAAACAGTCCACATGTTTTTAATGACAAATGTACCGAACGATCTGGCGGTACAGATATTGACGCACCTAAGTGAGTACTGCCCTGCATCCCTGAAGAAATAGAGCGTAACAGCCCAAGGCGTAGTTATATCGATATTTCCAATGGTTTCATAATAAAAGCAGCAACCCATGAACTTACGGCTGGTAGCATCTTAATATACTTGGACACGCTTCATGTGCTCGAGATTCGCAAGATATACTAGACTAGATATATTGGGATGAAGCATAAATTTAACGCAACAATAAAGAAAAGCCGTACCAATCAACAGTGGCAGCAACTTTTACAGCCCGCACAACACAGGAAGCAACAAGCTTTTTCCTTAAGCTTATCGGAACTCGGTAGCTTGACGCTGGGTACGCTGGGCAAGCCAGAACCGGTGGCAGAAGAAGACTTGTGAAGAGATATTTTATCAATGACAGCAGAACGATTTCCAGGACTTGTAATAGGGTGAATAGAGCCCGCAGGTTCCATACTATCGAGAGCTTGTCCAGCGATCACACGATCGTCGTCCAAAGAAGGCTTGGAAGCGGCAGAAGTCCTAAAGGGGTTTGTAGAAGGCATCGTATACAAGGCGTGGATATTGTATTGTTATATATATATATGTATTATACATATATAAATCCCACAAGAACAACAATGGTAGTGACATAGGCGCGAATGTTGTATAGCTATCGGTAGACACGAAGCTACACAGTCATACGCACAAGGAAGACAGCATCAGCAATATATCTACGATAAAACTGGCTCGAGAAGCATACAGTTCTACTCGTTACATCATTCAATTTGAAGTGGTTTCTACATCACTTGCCAATTTGCTCAACTCGACGAGTATCCCAGCCTCTCCATTAGCCTTGAGCAGATACAATTGCATGGATTTAGCTCGAAAAAGTTTAAATCTAAGCGGGACTATATACGCTATGCGTACTTCACCCAGTCCGATGGGCGACTTGCACCCGTGCGCAAAGTGCAGGCATACCATGTCACCTCGTGCCGATCTCTCCAGGATCAGAGAGCATTATTCAAATACAATGGATTATATACGCTAAATATTATTCTCGCCAAGATTTTAAAAAACGTGGCCAACACTGGCTCATCCCACGGTTAACACCCTCCGACTTCATGCACACTACTCGAGCAGCAATTGCTTGTGCTGCGGCATACATATACTACTCGGGCCTTTCTGCGGTCTTGGTCGATGGACCGGGAATGTTTGGCAATTCCTACGGTGGACACTATCAATTCCTAACAATCCTTGGTGTTGCTGTTTCGCTTGGCCAAGCATGCGTTAGTTTACTAGGCGAGTTATCGCAAATATACACGCTACAGGTATTGGGTGATCTACTTTTACAGATATCGGCCCCTGTTGAAGTCCTTATCAGCATTTTGTACTGGGGCATCAAGCTCATTGACGAGAATCTTGTAGTTGATCCTCGGGCTACAGTGAGACTTGCTCCTAGCGTGGATCGTCAATTGCACCTCTGGCCTGCTATTCTTCAAACGTTAGCTGCCCTGGTATCTGTACGTCAATGGAGAGCCAACAAGGTTCAACCGTTGCTCGGATTCGGGGCACTAACAAGCTTTTACTGGTGGTGGGTACACAAAACGTTCAGCCATAATGGATTTTATCCATACCCCTTACTAGCAGTGCTGAATTTCCCTCAAAAACTGTTGTTATTTGCATTTGCCGGGGTACTGGTTTATAGTACTTACATTTCCCTGCAGGCAGTGCAACGCCGATTCAGATAGTTATTCATTTAAAAACGTTCTACAGTATATCATTAATAAGAGGCCCAAGATCTAATAGTTTTCTCTACTATAGCGGCTCGTCCTCCTAGCATAACAGTTGCCTGGACTTGACGGTTGCGAGCAAACACAACACAAGGTGCTGCCTGTTTACCACCACCAATTGGATCCAAAACCCTGCATTCACGAGCCAGCTCGCCACTAGGGTCCTGAACGCTCACCATTTGTGGCGAGATTGTCGGTACTCCGTCGCTGACGATAAGAGAGACATTCTGAAGTTCAGGCATATCCAGAATGTATTGAGGGACTTTTGAGTACTCATTTTCAAAAATAATTATCACTTGGTCGACAAGACTACTCAATAATGTCTGTAGATCGCTCTGAATAAAGGAACCATAAAGATGCACTTCAACGGGTGCAGGTGAAGGAAGCAATCGACAAACACCCGGCAAAGAAGAGAATTTAGGGGGAATAATCGAAGGAGCCAACTTTCCATGGGCATTGACATGTACCGGGCCCATTACCGTAGGCGGTGGAGTGCTTCGGTTTCTTTTCGAAGGAGAATCCAGCTCTACTTCGTCTTCGTACATGCTTATTGGGGTAGGGACATCTGTGTCTAGATCGAGGCCTCTTTTCATTTTCGAGTATATAGTAGGAAAGGAGAAGTTCTGGTCACATGATTGTATTTTTCATCGATAGTCGATAATTGTGGCGACAGACGGAGGGCCCTTGAAACATTTGTGGCGTTTGTTTGTTTAGATTTCCTCTTTTGGCAGCAGTATACTGCAGGTTTAAACGGGCGTTGGGAGGAAAAAAAAACACACCAATCAGGATTATATCGAGTAAAAGATGTATGGGAGCAGGTTATAGTACAAGATTCAGGAGAAGCGGTGATTTTTCATAGCTTTTGCCGGTTGGAGAGGGGCAATTCCAATTCGGGGCTTATAATACGTCCAAGGGCTGGTATTTAGCACTGCAACAAGTTCAATTGTACTACACGGAGTGAAATGTACTATTTTTTTTTTTCGGTTGTGTGAGAATTTGCCCATTGGGGTTCTTTCACTCGAGAACCACGGGTCTGGTGGAGGAAATAAAAGCCACAGTGTGCAGCCACGCAGGGACGGACGGCTAACCGAACCAAGTGGCGTGCGGTGGCGCGGAGCTGGGAGCAGTCATGTGCACGGCACTAGACGCATTTTAGCAAATGACGCATAATGGGTGTGGCCATTTGCTCCATTTGCCACTTTTTATGCACGCTCCTGCAGACTCAAGAGAAGTGATAACACAAAAGAGCAACATTAAGAGGAACACGAAGAGCATTTAATTAAAAACATGGAGTAAAAGTCTTTTCTAAACCGGCGGAACTATATCTGTAGCCTCAAAAGGCCTTGGATTTCGTAGTTCCAGGCCCCACAGCAACAACAGTGCATGCACGACTGTGCATGCAGGTCGCAATCAACTATATAAAGAACAAGTAAGCTGTGTCCAATTCCCAACTACTTTATCATGGCCAAAGAAGGAGAAGAAGGACGTGGAAAACGTTTGGGTAAGAGCTTTGGCAACGCCGCTGTTTTCGGTGCTGGCGCAACTCTTGGATCCCGTATTATGAATGGTTTATTCGGTGCTTGTATGGGCTAAAACCACTACGTTGTATCTCGAGCTTGTTGGTTTGCCGACGACACTGGTAAAAACGCAAAAAAAGCACTAGTCACCACTATATAAATTATTCCGTATATTAGCCAAACTTGCAAATTGTTAAAATTACAAGCTCTAAATCACAGTGTGCGACATGTGCTGGCGCCACCCGTCCAGCCACAGGCTAGGAGGATTAACACCCCACCAGTGGAGGGGCGCTAACATTGCGCCACGCTTGCGCCGCCGCGCCACTTGCATACCATCTTACAAATCCGAATCCCACTTACCCTCTTCATTGTAATGAACACTGAATACGACTATGTGTTTAAGTTGTTGCTGATTGGTGACTCCGGCGTTGGTAAAAGTTGCTTGTTGATGCGTTTCGCCGATAACTCTTACAGCGAGTCTTATATCTCCACTATCGGTGTTGATTTTAAGATCCGGACCATTGACCTTAACGGTAAGACCGTGAAGCTTCAAGTATGGGATACTGCCGGACAAGAGCGGTTCCGGACCATTACTTCGTCATATTATCGTGGTGCTCACGGTATTATCGTTGTTTATGACGTTACAGACCAGGATTCCTTCAACAACGTCAAGCAATGGTTCCAGGAGATTGACCGTTATGCTCGTGAAGGCGTTTGCAAATTGCTTGTTGGTAACAAAAATGATATGGAGAGTAAAAAGGTTGTCAACTCTCAGGAAGCCAAGGAGCTTGCTGAAAGTCTCAACATTCCTTTCCTTGAGACCAGTGCTAAGGATAGTACCAATGTTGAGCAAGCATTTATTGCTATGGCACGTCAAATCAAAGATTCTATGCGCCAAGGTGCCGTCGATGATGAAAAATCGGCTGTCAATTTGAAGGGTAGCAGTGTTCAAACCGGCGGCAACAGCTGCTGCTGAAATGTTGTGGCATAGTCTTGCATAATGTGGGTCTCGAACACTATGCCTCGTAAGCTGGTTCACTATATAGACTTGCACAATGCTAATACAGTCCCCTCGACACTCGCATACTCTGACCTGCACGCTGCTTGTTTAGTAGTTATATATTGAGATTATATATTGATTAATGTGATGAAGGAGTGCCGAAATGGCACCATTGAGGTTAATACTAGGATTCGTGTCGCGAGTAAAGTGATAAGTGGGAGTGCCATGCCACTAGCCAGCGGTATGAGCTGATCCCACGCATGAGCATGCCCACTGTATCGTCGCAAGAGAGAGAGAGAGAGAGAGAGAGAGAGAGAGAGAGAGAGAGAGAGAGAGAGAGAGCAAAAAAACAAATAAATACTCACAGAATGTTGTACTCCTTTGGTCCAGTTTTAATCAAGCGTATAGCACGCCGAAGTAAAGACCCTTATAACATTGATCTAATTGTAAACGTTCTATGCCAGAGTGCCGGCTGCAATAGTTGCTTGTGTACGGACCCACATCCAAGGTACGATAGGCATATTGTCCCCTAGAATAATCACTGGTTATCTAGATGCACATACTCATAGTATTGTGCCGTGGTAGTCCCGCTACCCGCAATGCATGACATTGGAAGTTACCGTATCCAGCCGCGCAACAGTCTAGCCACGAGACAAAAAATCGGGGCCTGCATTGCGATTTGTTCAGATATAGTCGCCTCTAGACCTCATAGAATCTATGGCAGCTATAAAATAATGGCTCACAATGGCAAAGTTTTGGCCCTTTTATAGGACATTGACCCACTGGCGCAGTGCTCGCTACGAGGTTGGCCCACGACTATTGTAATTAAGCAACTGTCACCAAGAAGAGTAAACTAGATACAGGGGAATACATAGCTCAGAGGGTATAAGCAATAAAACTGCTAGAGGTTCTAAGTGACACTCCTGCGGTGTTTGGCTGGCAATACAAGTAGAGTGCGAAAGAGTTGAAGGAGAGAACAATAGCATGGCATAGTGAGACTGCAATGTATATAATTAATCAATCTATAGCGACTCAATGCATCGATCCAGAGCCTGTAAATTCTCTCCTTCGACAACAGTGCATGTTTGTACGGTAGGTCTCAGCCGCCACCTCCTCTCTCGTGCCAGGGTTCCTCATCAAACAAATTCATTCAATATTCGCGTAAAAGGGGGCAAACAACTATGCAGGAAAGTAAATTGACTGCTGGATTGTTTCATGATAAAAGCAACCTTTACAATTTTTTCTGAGCTTGGGGTGATCAAAGCAAGCGTTTTCATTTTTCAACCGTTTCTGGGAGTTGGTATAAAAAAATGGATTCCGTCAAATCACGGTCAAAACACGCCTTTAGGATATTTCTAGTGCCGGTTGTTTACATCAAACAAAAAGTTTTAAAATTAAGCAGGGGTAATATGTACGTCGTGTCGCGATCCAGTTTCAAGCTGTTTACTGTTTTGAAACTGCGTTGCGCAGGCACGGTGCGCATTCCAGATTGTTCATAGATGCGACAGTGCACATACTACTGTATTACCCTAGACCTCGGGCTCAAGAGCGGGACCTCCTTAACCTGACAAGTGCTGCACACGTCCACACGTACAAAGACACAGACACGTCACGTACTGGGTGTATACGTATGCGTAGCTAATGCAGAGACTACAATACTGGCAGATAGGGCAAAACAACCCGCTTGCAACGGCAAAATATAATAGGTTTGGGCTAATTACAAAAGTGGGGGAGTCAATTTCCCTTCTACTTGCATGTATGCGAAGGGCGCAGGACGCTGTAGATCTAAACTACAACGAGTGGGGAAGCGGGGCAAGTACTCCGAAAGCCTAAATATTGGCAAAATTTATCTCGCTTTAGGACCGGTGCTATCGGTTTTTCCTAGAGTATGTAACATGTTTATCTGATTTTGTCCTATTTAACACGGATAATGTGTCATTTTTGCACAAGGGATTTTCAGGGGAAACGCTTACATTAGGAAGGTTACGCATGACAGCTATGCAGCTTTCCATGAGGGTCCAAAACCTTATTGTGCGGATCGTAGATAAGCAAAAATCAGAACTACCGATAGCAGATAATAATATAAAGTCATTGTCGTATATATGAGCATTTATTTGTTGGTTGTGACCCACAACCTGCCACTCGTTCTTCATGCAAGTATATGCAGGTAAATTACCTGCGAAGCAGTGGCAGGTGACGGTGGAAAATCGAGAGTGTCAGGCAGTGCAGAGTAGAATACAAAAAATTAATGTAAGTAAAAAGACAGAGTTTTATTCAGTGCTATAAAAAAGGCCCGGTAACGAGGCTTTTAGTGCCAAACAGGATATTTTCCGTGATTGAATATGCTCATTCCGATGTGACTAATCAACCCGCATAGGCGATGGCCACGGATATGTGGTTATGTGCGTGGGGTGGGAGGGGTGGTTGGCACCTGGGTAACAAAAAAGCGTCATGGGGCAAGGGGATAAGCGTCCCTAGGACACAAGCGCACGTTAAACTGGACGAGATTTTTCAAATTTGCCCGACAATTATTTTAAAAATCACTACCCCGCTTTGGTTTAGGATGTGAGACCGGTTCCAGCCCCTTTTTTCAGAGAAAACGCACGCACCTCAAATTCTTCACTAGAAAGGAGGATCCTCGTCAAGGGTAACGCTCGCCTATTTGGGCGATTACATAAGCATACGATAGCGGGCCACGGCCGGTGCAGAGCGTTGGTGGTGGGGCGGGCTTATCCGCGCAAGGCGGGCTCAAAATGCATGATATTAATTAAGGCGACATATACAGGTAGATTAATATATTCGCGCAAGCAACGTTGCTCACTGATCTAATGCCCCGTTATTGTGAGATAAACGATCCTGTTACTAGATCCATGTTTCACATTCGCGTGACCCCTGTGCTCGAGAACAAGCGGTTGCCAAATATTTGGGGGAATTTATCGGGATGCATGGGAGATTACACGGCCAACTATGAACGAGTTAAGCTAAAATACAATAATATATATAGAATATATCGCTTGACGGGAGAGGTTGCGGTTTTACTGCTAGGGGTGGGATTTCTCGCACAGAAAATTGTGCAGGCATAGCGTGCACCATGCACGTGTTTGCATACACCCTAACCTTCCTAGGGGCATGTGTCTGTGCCCAGCCGCGTATATAAGGTGATTCTCCGGGCCACTTTGGAAAATTGTTCAAGAGTTTTTCTGAAAGGCCTAGCAAACAGACATTCATTCTTTCCCCATTCATTAACTGAAAGCCACAGCCTTTAAATCAAAACATGCAATTCACTCTAGCTCGTACTCTCGCCCTCGCGTCCATGGTTGACGCGGCTATTGTTTGGAAGACTGCCTATTTCACCGAATGGCTTACAGTAGTTGACGAGCAATCCACTACTGTTACTGAAAGCTACGTAGCCCCCGCGACTCAGTCCTCTGAGTCTTCCTCGTCAACTAGTTCCAGCTCCAGCTCTACTGGCGTTCCTAACTACCAGTACTCAGGATCTTCTTCAGCCACTTCTGCTGTTACTACTACTGCCTCTGTCTCTTCCACATCCACCTCTGCTTCTGCATCTTCTGCATCGTCGACTTCTACCCTCGATTCATTTGCCCAAGAGTGTGTTGACTACCACAACAAGGTCCGTGCCATTCACCAAGCTCCTAACGTCGAGTGGAATACTACCTTGGTTGACTTTGCTCAAAATTACCTTAATGGTAACTGTAACTTTGCACACTCTGGTGGTCCTTACGGTGAGAACATTGCCATGGGCTACTCTACTGCAACTGCTGCCATGGAGGCCTGGTACGACGAGTACAAGGACTACGACTATGCTGCCGGCCAATTCGGTGAGAACACTGGCCACTTTACCCAAATGGTCTGGGTATCTACTGGGCAACTCGGTTGCGCTATGACTGATTGCGGTGATAGCGGCAACTACCTTGTCTGCGAGTATGCTGACGAACGCGGTAACATTATCGGATACTTCACCGAGAATGTCCTCCCCCCCGTTTCTTAAGTGCAATCGCTCTTTTATATACTACAACGATGAATTGATTCTACCCTGTCAACTTTTCATCTGCTTTTTATCTATTTAACATTTGTTATCATAAAAAAAAAACTAGTCGTATACAGATTATAACTACTGCTAAACTTGTGCAAAAATGGTTTCACTATGAAAAGAAAAATGAAAGTAACTTTGTGGGCCGGTTGGTGGCCCTTTTTTGCTTTCAGCTGAGCAGTAACCGTACGGCCCAGTCTACACTTAAAGTACGTAAATCAGTATAATTTTGGCCAACACCGACAAACAGTACTGGAATTCCCGTACTGCTAGTCATATTCACGAGTGTACCAAGCATATCACCTACCGTATCGCACTTTGAAATAAGGAAGAAATCGATATTGCGGCCATGCCCAAACGCAGCATTGAAGTTACGAGCCTGTTCAACACTATCAGTGCCTACCAATGCCTCTCCAACCATAATGATTTTATCGGGGTTTGCCAATTTACCAAACTTTTCGAGACTGGACATGAGTCGTTGATCGTTATGACGACGACCCGCAGTATCGATAAGGACAATATCAAAATTATGCTTTTCACCGTATTCAACCGCTTTCTTGGCGATTACCGCCGCGTCTTTACCGTATCCTTGATCGAATAACTCAACCGTACCAGCATTTTGTCGCTGGGTGAGCTGTTCAAGACGCTGAACATGAACTCGTAGTTGCTCAACAGCACCGGATCTAAAAGTATCACAGGCAGCAATCAAGACTTTGAAGTTGTTTTGTAGCAACCAAAAAGCGATCTTCCCCAAGTTGGTACTTTTACCGACACCGTTTACGCCGACAATGCTCATCACGTATATTCTTTTCTTTGCCTTTGCCTGTTGAATCTCAATTAATAGGTCGTTGGATGAATTAGGCGTCAAAACTTTGGACAGAATGCGTGACATTGACGCTTGCACAGTCGCATTAATGCTCGTCCAAGTGGACGTGGTCGATCCCACAAGGTCATGACGAACTTGTTGACAGATATCATGAGCAATATCTTTGGTAACATTTTTCTTGACGAGATTATCCTCCATTTTATTCAATGCTTTATTAAGGTCATCATCAGTGAGTTTCTTACCACCCACGTAGTTTTGGATAAATGAAAAGCGGCCACTACTGGATTTAACCGACTGTGGTTCATCGCTGGCAGTAAGAATAGCATCAAGTTCGTCTTCAAGTGACTTTACTTGGAATCCACTAGAGGTGTGAGTGCCAAGGTCCTTTGAATCAATAAGATCACCAGTTTCGCCCAAGTCTTGCGAGCTTGGAGGTTCCGAGTAATCAAGCACAATTGATTCATCGTCGCTCCCGTATCCATCCCACTTGCGAGCCTTTTTCTTCTTGGCTTTAGTCTTTGGAGTTGGGGCGCGACTTGCGATGGGGGTGGCAGAATCCGGAGAATTCGCTGCACGAGGCACGGATGATGATGATTCACTATTTTGAACATCCTTAGCTTCAAGACGCTGATCAACGGCTCTTACTGTGAATTCGCTGAGGCGAAGTTCTGCCAATTCACCAAATCGTGCAAGATCAGGTTCTTCACCGGCCATTAAATCCTCTCCACACATTGAATTGAAGATCTTGAGTAAATCGTCGGCCAATTCCTCAGGGTTTTGTACTGATACTACCGAGGGATAACCAATAGCGCATGAGACTTTGAGTTCGTAATTTGACTTGATCTTGACGGTAAATGTAGGCCCAACGTATTGCTTGCCCTGGATTTGCGCTGAAATAGCATCGTTGAATACATTCAGTGGAACTTGTTTCTCAACCGTGCTTGCTTTCCATAGCAGAATGCCACCTGAAGAGAATATAGCTGTAGTGTACATTACGAAAGCACGACTCTGTCTATAGTTTCAGATAGAGTCCAGTTAGAAGGTAGGAAGAGGATGAGGATGAGGAGCAGGAGAAGAAGGAAAATAGCAAAAACGGGGTTAAAAAAAACAACAGCGACAGTCCCAATAATTAGATATTCTATAAGTTTATCAAAGTTTACAGCACCAATTATCTATGCTAATGACCGTCAGGTCGTTGACTGGCTTGGCCCTTACCCTCGCAACCCGCTTAACGGTTGGGAACGGTGCCTAGCTGGGATCGCCCGCACCGCCGCTAATTCAACTGGTTGGTACAGTAGCGTAAGCATTGTTCCCCCCATTTACGGATGTATAAAAACCGATTTAAATCCATGAACGCGGGTTAGAACAGGACAGTCGATGCATTAAAATTCAGCTCCATCGGCATGATTAATGGCAAATTCCAAGTTACTGACCGTGAAATTGACAGCACGGCCCAGAATCATGACTTTAATCGTCGCGCCAGCTTGTGCCGGTTTAAAAGTTCATAGCGGGAACATTCATCCCCTTAGTCATCATGAAGCGGATGAGAGAATTGGACAGTAGCGATGAGAGTGAGCTTCAAGAAGAGAATAAAGCTCCTCGCGAAGAATCATCCAACGAATCTGAATCGGATCACTCCCCTAAAAGCTTTCCTGTGGTACTTCGCCTAGGGGGAAACAAGCATCCTCCTGGCAAGACGAATCAAGAAGACGAAGACGAGTTTCAGATCAGCGAAAGCAACCAAAGTTCAAGCAGTTCTGACGAATTTAGTGAGGAGTTTCAGCGGAGTGAGCTTAGGAAATTTGTTGTCCACAGTGACGAAGATGAACGGCCACGACGATCGCGGGTACCTATGATTCGCGCCCCGACGCGGACAAGCCGCAGACTAGCAGCATCAGGCCCTGCAAAGGGATATGGAAGCATTGTTAATGAGGATAGTGAAGAAGATGATCTTAGAGCGGAGTTACGTGCCGAGCTACGCGACCTGAGATCCCCAAGCCCTCAGCGACGTGAATTAAGAGCCAAGCAACGCGTTAATTACCGTATACTACCTCCTCCTCAACCAGAGTCCGTGTTTAGAGGCGAAAAAACCGTCCAGGGCACTGGTGGCCGTGCCCAGAAGCGAACTACTGAACGTCGCTTATTCCCAGTGGCTGGCCCATTTGGTGGTAATGATGTCGTTTCCATATTTAAGCCTGGCCGTGAGGAGTTTGAACGTACGTTGAAAGAGCTCAAAGATACTGCCTCTTCTTCCACCGGTAATAACCTTGTTTCAAATGCTTCCAATACCTTGGCCGACAGTGATCCACTAGGAATCGAGACTAATATTGATTTTAGTGCCATTGGTGGGCTCGAGGATTATATTGATCAGCTCAAAGAAATGGTTACCCTCCCATTGATGTACCCGGAGCTCTACAAGCGATTTGGTATAACTCCTCCGCGTGGTGTCTTATTTCATGGTCCTCCTGGTACCGGTAAAACTTTGATGGCCCGTGCCTTGGCGTCCATGGGATCTCGTGATGGTCGTAAAATTACATTTTTCATGCGTAAGGGAGGTGACTGCCTGTCCAAATGGGTGGGAGAAGCCGAGCGCCAACTAAGAGTATTATTCGACGAAGCAAAAGAAAAGCAGCCATCAATCATCTTTTTTGATGAAATTGATGGCCTGGCACCGGTAAGATCCTCGAAACAGGAACAGATTCATGCGTCTATTGTCTCCACTTTGCTTGCTCTAATGGACGGCCTTGATAACCGTGGCCAAGTAGTAGTGATTGGAGCAACAAATAGACCTGATAATATTGATCCCGCATTGCGAAGACCGGGCCGGTTTGACCGTGAGTTCTTTTTCCCCTTACCCAATGCTGAAGCTCGTAGGCAAATTGTCAAGATTCACACAAAGAGATGGAACCCACCGCTGGAGGACTCGTTTGTCGATAAAATCTCTGAACTCACAAAGGGCTATGGTGGTGCTGATATTAAAGCACTGTGTACAGAAAGTGCCCTAAATGCCATCCAGAGATCTTATCCCCAGATTTATGCTAGTGAGAAGAAGCTTGTCGTTCATCCTGAGAAGATTTCTGTCTCGCCAAGTGATGTGATTAAGGCCCTTGAGCGAATTCTGCCTTCAACAGTCCGTGGTGCCACTGGCTCTACAAACGCGCCGCTGCCACCTCGCATCCTACCACTAATAAAGCACAACTTTGACGAAATTAAGCATCGGCTTGATGTTCTGATGCCCAAACAAAGAAAAATGAGCCCCCTGGAAGCAGCGTCATACAATGTAGGATCCTTTAGCTTTGAAGAACAGCAACAACTTCAAGACTTCAAAACGGCACGTGTCAATCGCCCCAGGCTTTTGATCCATGGCGCTACTGGCAATGGCCAAGAGTATATTGGATCTGCTATACTTAATTACCTTGAAGGAGTGTCGAACTACATTGTTGACCTCGGATCTATGTTTAGTGATTCTATTCGAACTCCAGAAGCAGCCATTATTCAAACATTGCTCGAAGCTAAAAAGCGCAGTCCTAGTGTTGTACTCATTCCTAATATCGAAATGTGGTTCTCTACTATCTCTACTCAAGCCCAATCTATCTTCTTCAATTCAATTCGGTCATTTTCGCCAACAGATAGAGTACTGATAATTGGTATTGCAAATACACTACAACAAGAGCTTGAACCAGAACTAAAGCAATTCTTTGGTACTAGTGCCTGCAAACTGCATATTTCTACTGATGAAGTTGCGCTTATGGAATTCTTCAAGCCATTATTCAAGTTTATTACCTCGTCTCCGACACATACAATGGACCTTGAAGACCGTGAGAAGCGTCCTTTGCCTGAACTTCCAGTGGCTCACGTTGAAGAAGCACCCGAAAAAGTTGAAAAGAGCAATGATACCCTGCAGAGTGAACAGGAGAAAAAAGACAATAGAACAAGATCACAACTTAAAGTCAAGCTGGGAAGCCTTATGGACATGTTTCAGAAGCGCTATCGTCGGTTCAAGAAGCCAGTTGTTGAAGATGATGATTTGTTATACTTGTTTATGCCGCCGGCCGATGAGGAGGTTGAACGTGAATATGTTAAAACCGATGATGATAAAATTATGGAAGTCGCTTCTGGTAAAAAATACCACAATATGGATCTGGATATTGTAGAGGATCGTTTGTGGAATGGATATTACTGTGAGCCTCGTCAATTCCTTCAAGACCTGGAACTTATTCATGAAGACTCCCTCACGCTTGGAGACCGTGATCGTATCCACAAGAGCTCTGAAATGGTTGCCAATGCTCAGGTTGCGATTGATGATATTGACAGCGTATTTATTACCGCCTGTAGAGATCTGAGGAGACGTGAAGCTGAGAAACAGCTGAAAGATATTGAGGGCAGCGCATTGGAGGATGAGGATGAAGGACCAGAGAACTCGGAGGCTGTTGAAAAAAGCCGCGAGAATGGCATCGCTATTCCTGCGATTGAGCTGAATGGTGGTCCTCATGAATCTTTTGCCAAATCTTTGTTACCTGCCAATGAATCCGATATGGAAATGGATGATGTTTCCCGAGGACAGCTAGTAGCACCAATGGAACAAGCTAACGAGCCTATTGCTAGACCGGTTGCTCCACAAGTTGACGAACCAGTAGCTGTTCCTACCCCTCAAGCGTCCGAACCATCTCCAGAGACTGCGGTAGAAGACCAAGGCGTCGTCACGTACGACCAACATAAACTGGAGAATTTCCGTCAAAGACTTTTCCGCCTTTGTACAAATGTCGATCTCGATCAGCTCGAGGTTGTTTTCTCGTCTTTGGCTGATTCCGCATGGGGTTTCCGCTGTGATTGGGACCGGACTGCTATGACAGGGAAATTATTGGACACTCTAAGTGATTTAGAAGAGCTCTTAGTATAGATTATTTATCTTTATATTCGACTAAAGAATTTACTGGTAGCGGTTTTACTGAAGTAAGAATGCAATGCGTTTAAAATAGATAGGGTTTCGGAGATGAACTTCAACTGGGGGTTACTACTTGTTGAAAATAATGGGTTTATAATTTACGTCCTCCCTGTATAAAATTATGGACTAGTCTTATCAGCTGTTGGTTGTTGTTGGTTGGCGTGGCACCGGATAGCAAGCTTACTAACAAAGTCTGGGGTAGGAGGGAGGCAGGACGGGTTAGGTGCAGTACTGTAGGACAATTGACGAAATGGCTTTGATACATCCTCTTGAAAAATATAAGAAATCAAATTAGTTCCATATTGAGCAATCTGGATATTCAAAATTATGCAGGGTGGCTGTGGCTGGACAATTGGTTCCACTGCCGGGCCCTTCGCACTACTCAAAGGAGAATAACCCCCTAACCCTTGAGCATATAAACTAGCCTCCTTCTAGAGGATACATCCTATCGGAATGTATCCGCAGCACAACTTTGACCCTGTTGCTCGAAAAATTGAGGGCTTGTATGCTGGTAGAATTCGTCAATTCACCGATAATGGCCAATATGCGAAACTCAATTTACCGGCCCACTACGACCGAGAGAGGATAGGCAATGAGAAGCATGTTGCCCTCGAAGTCTACTCTGTACCCAAATTGGCTCGACCAAAGTTCGACAAGATGCTCAAGGATGCAACTTGGGAGCCAACAAAAGTTGGAAAAAGCTTTGGGCCTTCTTGGAGTACCCATTGGTTCAAAATCACGGTCAAAGTCCCAAAGAGCTGGTCCAATTACGAAGAAAGCCCTGTTTTCGAATGGGATTCTTCTGACGAAGGTCAGGTTTACCTTGAAGATGGTACTGTATTAGTCGGACTTTCTGGCGAACATAACCGCCGCGAATGGATCTTGCCAAGTGAATTCCTCGACGGTTCCCATCATACATTTTACATCGAAACCTCTTGTAATGATATTCAGGGTAATTATAGCCCTCCTAGTAAAGATCGCTACTTTCAACTACGCACAGCTGATCTTGTGGTACCTCGTGCCGATGCTCGGGCCCTTTATGTTGATTATTGGATCATTGGTGATTCCTCCCGTGAGTTTTCACAGGACCACTGGCAACGTGGCCGTGCATTTGATATTTGTAACCGTATTATTGATACGTTTGATCGGGATAATGTTGACGAGTCTCTCAAGGAATGCCGCAAGATCGCAAAAGAGTATCTAGGCACAAAGATTGATTCTCCTAGTATCTATACTGACCCAGAAGAGAAGTTTGTTTCTGCTAAAAGTAATTTGATTTATGCTATTGGTAACTGTCACATTGATACTGCTTGGTTATGGCCGTTCGCCGAAACGCATCGTAAAATTGCTCGCAGCTTTGCAAGCCAACTTGATTTACTTGAACGCTACCCAGAGTATGTGTTTGCCGCTTCTCAAACTCAGCAGTTCTTTTGGTTGAAGGAGGATCATCCTGAATTGTATTCTCGTGTCAAGAAGGCTGTCAAGAAAGGGAGATTCATCCCTATCGGAGGCTCATGGGTCGAATGTGATACAAATATGCCCACTGGTGAAGCGTTGGTTCGCCAAATGCTACTGGGTCAATCATTCTACGAGCGCGAATTCGGCATTAGGGCCAAGACATTTTGGTTACCCGATACATTTGGCTATGCTCCTCAGTTACCTCAAATTTGTCGCCTCAGTGGTATGGATCGCTTTCTCACTCAGAAATTGTCCTGGAACAATATAAATGTCTTCCCCTATACAACTTTCAATTGGGTGGGCCTCGACGGCTCCCAAGTATTGACCCATATGCCTCCTGCCAATACCTACACTGCTGAGGCACACTTTGGAGACGTCAAGAGAAGCTTGACCCAACATAAAAATCTCGATACTACCCAGCATTCACTGCTCCTGTTCGGCCACGGAGATGGTGGTGGTGGACCAATCGCTGAAATGATCGAAAAACTGCGTCGATGCAGAGGTGTTTCTGATACGGTTGGTGAACTTCCTCGCGTTCAATCTGGACCAACTGTTGATGATTTTTACGACAAGGTCTTGGAGACTACTGAAGGTGGGTCCAAACTGGTTAGTTGGGTCGGTGAACTCTATCTCGAATACCACAGAGGCACCTACACTACACAGGCACTGATCAAGAAGTATAACCGCACTTCTGAACGTCTGTTACATGATATCGAACTTCTGGCCACTTTTGCTTCCCTTAACGCAAAAGACTATGAATATCCATTTGACAAAATCGAGAAATTATGGAGAGATGTTTGCCTCTGTCAATTCCATGATGTACTCCCAGGAAGTGGAATTCGGATGATCTATGAGGATGCATGGAAGATTTATGCCAGCGTTGAAGAACAGGGTCGCGCTCTCGCTCACTCCGCTTTGCGAGCACTTGGCTTCGAGAGTAGCAATAAGACTGCAATTGTCAACACTCTTCAATGGGAATTACGTGCTCCAAGTTTGGCTGCTTGTACTGCTAAAGACAAACTTGAATCAAAACGGTTTGTGGCTAAGCTCAAGGATGGCGTGCTCACTAGCCTTTACGATAAATTCGAAGATCGCGAGGTGCTTGCTGGTCATGGTAATAAGCTCAAATTATTCGAAGATCAACCGATGAACTTTCCTGCTTGGGATACGGAGCAGTACGCCACTGAAAAGTTCAAACTCCTTGAGGGGTCGTCTTATATCAAGGGGGACTCGATCATCACTGAGTATAACTTTGGTCGTTCTCACGTATCTGTTGAAACTACACTTACTGATGAGCAAGTCGAATTCGATGTCAAGGCCGACTGGCACGAAACATATCAGTTTCTTAAAGCGGAATTTGCTGTCAATGTTTGGAACCAGCAAGCTTCGTATGAAACAGCATTTGGCGTCCAGCAGCGCCCTACTCATTTTAATACAAGTTGGGATGCGGCGAAATTTGAGGTCTGCGGTCACCGCTTTGCAGATTTGAGTGATTGGGGATATGGTGTTTCTATTCTAACCGACTCCAAATATGGTTATTCGATTCACGGCAATACCATGCGTGTTAGTCTTTTACGATCACCAAAGAATCCTGATCCCACTGCTGATATGGGCAAGCATCACTTCCGGTATGCTCTACGCCCGCATAGTGGTCCACTTGGTCCAGACACCGTGAGAGCGGCAATGGAGTTCAACAGTTTAAGGTACAACGTGGTTGCAACATCATTTGATCGTCCATTCCATCTTCGAGGAAGCAAGAATGTATTTGTGAGCGCTGTTAAACGCTCTGAACGGGATGCAATTGCAAAGTCAAAGTCAAAGAGTGTTGTCGTGAGGCTATACGAGTCACTTGGAGGAAAGGGTAGAGTTGAATTGGTTAGCAGAATTCCGATTGTTCGTGCCATGCTTGTAAATAACCTCGAAGATGAAATTGAAGAAGTGGATGTACTTGTCAATGACGAGGACGATAGCGTTTCCCTGAGCTTGGATGCGTTTGAAGTTAAAGCGATTAGACTAGAGTTCTAAAGTATAGTTGATTTTTTAAATATAAAGTATTATTTGTTGACCGATTTACTCATTGTCACTCCTTGGACCTTTTGTTGATAGCCAGGCGTGGGGGCGATTTTTCTAATAGAGCGCACTTCATCGCTCGAGAAGCCGGGAATGCGCAAGTTCCAATTACGTTCCAAGTGCATTTGAACATCTTTGGCTTCGAGTGTATCGCTCTTACGGTGCTTGGCAAGTTTGCAAGCAAATGTGGTCACCGATGTGACAAACTCATCAGCGAGGTCAAGTAATAACTCCTCTACGTCGCCATCAAAAAGTGTTTCAGAGTCCTCCCCAAGAATACCAGCGACCATCTCACTGAGTCTACGTTTCGAGAGTACTCGGTCACTACCCACTTCAAAGTGAGGAATGCGAGCAAGAGCAGGTGAATTCAGAGCAGCGGCACCAGCAGCACCACCACTGATAAGAGTTGAGCGACCACGAGGCATGGCTACGGGAATGGGCTGAGCAACGTTCAACTGCTGAGGGATTGGGATGGATTGGGTTGGGCGGCCAGTAACCACTCCCATGGTAGGGGTGCCTGGGTTAGAGCTTGCAGGAGTTTGCTGAGCTACTGCACCAGCTACATTGGCAACACCGGGAGTAGGCGGAACCGCGCCAGGTTGGGGAGTTCCAGGTTGTCCAGGGGTTTGTTGACCAAGCACTTGGTGCGGTTGAGCTTGGCCAGGCATCTGCTGAGGCATTGCCTGTTGCTGCTGTTGCTGCGGTGCTGCGGCTGCTGCTGCTGGCTGCTGTTGCTGTGGAGGGGCTTGCTGTGGTTGTCCAGGTTGCTGAGGCTGGGCACCAGCAGCACCGGGCTCTCTACTGACCCTCTGTCTAGCCAGTTGAAGATTTTGCAAGGCTTGGGCTTCTCTTTGTCGTAATTGCTCTCGTTTAGATCTCATTGTTTGAATACTTCTCACCAATCTGTTCCTGGCGTCTTCATTCTCAACTGTTCTAAGCGCACTCGTTGCGCCGGTAAGTTGTTGGTCAAGAGTCTGTAAAACTCTGCGCATCTCCTCGATTTGCTGCTGTTGCTGCTGAAGGCCACTCATTACGCGCATATTAGCCATGGCACCCTGTTGACCCTGCTGAGCATGCTGCTGCTGAGCATACAACTGTTGTTGGTCAAATCCTTGTGGTTGCTGCTGTTGTTGCTGCTGCTGGCTTGCATGCTGTTGAGCAGCTTGCATCTGAGCCTGCTGTTGCTGAGATTGTCGCTGTTGATGGAAGCGCGTGAGCAGGTCTTTGATCCGGTTGGCGTTCTCAAGGTGGGGCTGCGCCTCGGGCGAACCAGCACCTCCACGTTCCTGGAACTGTTGCATTTCACTGCGGTACTGGCTAACCAGTGTCTGTAAATGCTCCTGCAGCGTAGCCTGCGCGGGCCGTCCCATACGATTCATGACGTAACGAGTCCTCAGACCGACTCCTGCTGGAACCTGCATATTCACTCTCAGATGATTACCGGATAACTGTGTAAAACAAGTATGTTTTTATTGGTATTTGTTATTAATGGTCAATTTATATCTTATATATTCCATTTTTAGTGCCAATTCGAGTGAATTTCGAATTCTATATCGAAGCATCGGCAACTGGAAGCTCACATGACCCACCGCAAGACGTTTGGGCATAATTCGTGCCTGATTACAGCACATAGTAGTGTCTTCGTGTTAAATAAACTCGTACCGTCTAATTTTCAGAGATTTGGCCGTTTTGGCTGCTCGATATCTGCAACTAGCTTTCAACTTTTGGTAACCAGCTCCTGTAATGAGCTACATGGCTCTAATAATGCGGCCAAAAAAGGGGTATCCTACCTTCTAATCTCCTATATTCAGCAAGAATTGCGGCACCTTTAAAAAAATAATACCTAGATTGTGACTCTTAATACAAGTGGATGGTATCGCTAAAAGATACCTACAATTCGATATTTGGACTCATCACAGCATAGAAGTAATTACTAAAGGCAAATTTTAGCGCAATTGATCCAGTCTACGGATCTTTCAGGGCCTATCAGTTTCTATACCGGCAATTGCCTAAGAAACTATTGTCTTGGGAGACTAATACCAACTGAGAATGTAAAGGGAAAGGAAATAAAGACCGTCATCTGAATATACTTTGGAAATAAAATGGGTTGGAGACGGCAAGTGCTGCCTGGTATTCACCTTGGTCAACCAAATATGCAATACCTGATAATGAGCTCCTGAATACTCGACTATTGGTACAAATCTTCAATTTTTTGGTAAAGCAAACATATGTTTAGTCAAATGTTACTGTTTAACGCATTTATAAAGCATTGACATGTAATATTCTCGGGAAAGGCTTGAGACTCCGTAAGAATGGGTGGCCCCTATGCTCGGGTTCAAGCATGGGCACTCGTTGGAAACGCAGAACTAGCAAGAAAAAGTCGATATACCAGCTGATGGACACATAGTCTTACATTAATCTCTACAATATAATTATCCATTCAATTATTTTAAAGAACTTACTGACCCTACATTAGCTGATTGAAATTATCTAGCGTTGTAAAAACCTGATATGAGACTTGAGAGATTAATTTATGGTCGTCAGGGCTTTAATTTCTAGATATTTATCCTGCAATTCAAAATACCAGATGCTTGGCCGTGCTCTGGACCACGAAGTGCGACATATACTGCGACGTATACCCAAATTATATTGTAGACTTCGATATTTTCTCAATATTCTTTATTATAGCCAGTTTAAATTGTTCTTCACCAGAATACGCTGAAGAGCTGAACGACCTCTAAACCTCCAATCATTTCTGTTACCCTAATCCTTCTAAATGCAGCTTAATCTTGATATGCAGTGATCTGCATCGACTAGAGTGCCATTTGCTAAGGGTTCATAACACAAAGCGTTAGATTTTGGTAGTTATTAGAAACGCCGACAGGGTGGGCTATGAACTTTCAAAGCCATACCGAGCTGGAAGAAGAACTTAGCCAGCAAAAATATTTACCTTGTCCAATTTACCCAGAAAACGCACGATACAAGCCTAGCACAAACCGTCCTTCTTTGCACAACAAGTTCTCGGCGTAGCCAAAATCGGCTACAAAAGGTTGCATGCAATTAGAGCTGCACGGTTACGCTTGTTAGAGAAATGCAAGAGAAATTAGGATTTTTGACAAGAACCCGGAGAAAAAATGGGGATTTTACAACTGGCAACCCTGATAAAGCAGAGGCAGCAACATAAATATAGAAGAATTTTAGATTGAATTAACAATTTAATAAAATTTATAGCGTAAACACTAGGGGAATTTAAATAGGCGTGTCACCAAAGTCACCGCCGACCTTGGAACCGTCAGGACCATAGACATAGAGCTGAATCGAGGAGCCACCGCAGGAGGGAGTCTTATCACCAGCGTAGGCAATGGATCCATCAGGGCAGAGAACAAAGCTGTCCTTGCTGTTTTGGTACAAGACAGAGCTCTTGGATCTGAAAAGAGCACCAGTGAACTGGAAAGTAGCAGAAGTGGTAAGAATAGTGCCGTCAGAGCCACCAGTACCGAGAAGACCTTGAGATTGGGCCTGGCCGTAGATAAAACCACCGTCTCCGAGCTCGAAGGTCCAAGTCTCACCGTCATTAACGTTGAGGACACGGGCAGAGCTCTCCTTGACGACCTTACCAGTACTAGTTTGAAGGGTATAAGGGCCAGCGGCTGCGGCAACAGAAATAAGTGCAAGAACAGAGGACCACATTATTTTTTTTTTGTGCTACCAAAACTTGAGGGCCCTGCTGCTCTATTTATGTATTATGCGGGATTATGCAAACAGTACAGGTGACGCGGGGCCGTGCGTGAGTATGCGTGAGTAAGCGCATATACTACATTTTACCCATCCTTGTTTTGATCCATGGGTCCCCTAGTGATCAGCAGGCCCGTTCAAGGCTAGCATAAGGACGCAATATGACACTTTAGACTCTTATGGAATGAGACATGAAGCTTAAATACCTTTGCCTTTGTATCTAAACCGGGAACCAGGCAAACTCCCCATCGCCACTGCTTCCCTTGATGCACCTTGATGCACCCTTTGAACAGCTGATAAATAGATTTTCAAAGTTAATACAAGTGCCTCATAATGAAGCTAGACAATCCTTACTACAGTTAGTTGCCTGTTATTCAAATTAATCATGCTTCCACCCGCTACTTTGGCTATAATTCTAATTAATGCATAAGTGCCAAGACCAACTACAATGTGATACACACGTCCGGCATAAGGGGGGTATGCAAGCTTTGTGTGACATGGCTCCTGATGCTTGAGCGCCGACTTGGTTCCAGTATCAGGCGATTCTAAAATTGGCACAATGATATCGACATCGAAAATCCCTTTTGACAACCTTGCTACTATTGTACTATGACAAGAATATGTTCTGCAGCTTCCGTACAAACTCGTGATGATTGCTTAAGGGACGACGGCTCTTGTGCTCAATTACGTACATCTCATACTGGGGAAATAACGACATTGACGCGAGCAATAAGGCTTAGGGTATTGGTGTAACCGTCTGTAAAACCATGGACGCCTCGGGTGCACTCTTCACTTGGTTGTATGCTGAAGGGCCAAAAATAAAAGAAGTAACATTTCGGGGTATATTGGTATTAGTTTGATAATAGAAAGCCCTATCTATAGATCTTCATTGAAGTTTCTAATTTATGTTTTATTTAATATGAAAAGCGGAAAGTTATGCAGCTAGTAAAGAAGGCAACTCAGTACTGGCCCCTGACGACACCCCAACCAATATAGTTATGTCAGCGGCGGTAGTAGTGGTTTCTGATACTTGTGCCAAAGATTCAAGTCAAGATAAAGTAGGATCTCTTTTAACCTCTTGTATAGAGCATAAGCTCGGGTTCAAGTCCTCAATTCACTTTGTAGGCGATGAATTTGAACCGCTGCAAAAGATCATCACCGAATTGGTGCCTTCCAACCGGCTGATCATCACTACTGGAGGAACTGGGCTCAGCAAGCGTGATATTACCCCAGAGGCAGTTATACCACTGCTTGACAAGGCTGCACCAGGAATGGTGACAGCAATGCTCAACTATGGATTGACTCAGACCCCATTAGCTGCAATTGGTCGGCCAGTTGCAGGAATCATTGGTGATACATTGGTGATTTCGGTCCCTGGCAGTAAAGGAGGAGCACTTGATTCATTTAATTCAGTTGAAGGTGTGATTAGGCATGTTCTAGAAGTTAGGGATAAGCCCGGACGAGCCGCTCACGCAGGCGGCCATGTTGGTAGCCATGGAGATGGACACAAAGGTGATCACTATAAGCACCATAAAGGAGGCTGTAAGCATAGTAGTTCTAGTCATGCTCACTCTCACCATGGTCACTCAGGGCCTGTGTTTTATGGAGAAGCATACCGTCCTCGTAGCTCTCCGTATCCTATGATTCCCTTCCAGGAAGCTCAAGATCTCGTTTTGTCATTTGCTCCTTCCCCAAAAATTACCAAGGTTCGTCTTCAAGATTCAGTTGGATATATCCTTGCTGAGGATATTTTCAGCCCCCTCAATGTGCCGCCATTCAGAGCCTCGATTGTAGATGGTTACGCGGTATCACACCACGATTGCCCCGATACGTTTCCTGTTAAACAGGTAAGCTATGCATCTTCTACAATTGCTTCATTTGAGCGTCACACCTGTGTTCGTATTACGACTGGTGCCCCCGTTCCTCACGGGGCTACGGCTGTTGTCCCAGTAGAAGATACTGAGCTTGCCAAAGAAGAGAATGGCGCAGAACTTGAAGTGAGAATCAATGCTTCAAATGTTCAAGAAGGTGATAATATTCGTGAAATTGGTTCTGACCTGCCCCTCAATGCCTTGGTATTGACCAAGGGAACGCGCATCTCACTACTAGGTGGTGAGATTGGTACACTTGCCTCGATAGGTCTGGCCACTGTACCAGTTTATAGCCGTCCTGTCGTGGGGGTACTGAGTACTGGCGATGAAGTTGTCGAGGCAGGATTACCATGCGGTCAATCGCATATTTGGGACGCTAATCGCCCTATGCTGATTGCTAGTTTGAAAGCACATGGATTTGAAGTAGTTGATTGTGGAATTGTGGCAGATACGCGGGAGTCACTGCGTACAGCGCTGGAGACAGCTCTTTCTAAATGCGATGTCTTGGTTTCGAGCGGTGGTGTCTCGATGGGAGAGCTCGATTTACTTAAACCAACAATCGAGCAGCTGGGTGGAAAGCTTCATTTCGGCCGCGTGGCGATGAAGCCTGGAAAGCCCGTCACATTTGCTACTCTTAATGGTAAAGCTATCTTTGCCCTCCCTGGAAACCCAGTGAGTGCTGCAGTATGTTTCCATCTCTTTGTACTTCCGTTTGTCAACCAATCAAGTGGTCATACTAGTCCTTGTGGGTCAATAATTAAGGTGAAGATAAACTTTGATGCAAAGCTTGACCCTCGTCCAGAATTCCATCGCGTCCACGCCCACTCTGAACCATCTGGGTGGGTAGCCTCTACCACTGGCTTTCAGCGCAGTAGCCGCATCAAAAGTATGGTGTCCGCCAATGCCTTATTGTGCCTTCCTGCTGCAACTGAGGGTAACAGTAAAATCGCCGCCGGCTCCTTGGTGGATGCAATTCTTTTAGACACCTTTTAGTACTAGGATGCTCTAACTCTATAATGGTACAGATTCCGTTGGCTATGCATAAACATAATTCTATATACACTTTTGATTCTTTTTACTGCTGAGCACGAGAAAGCAACTCCAAACGCTCACGCAAGAAGGGGCGCTCAGTGCCAATGCGGTACTGAGTGCGAGCAGCTTCTGCAAAAGTCATGGCCTGTACTTGCTCAGGTTTGGTACGGGCAAGGCGAGCGTTACGCTCAAAGTATTCAATAGCTTCCTTGACCTTGCCTTGCTGGAGGCAGAACTGGGCCAAGGTACCAATGGCAACATCACTAGCAGGATCCAAAGTAACGGATTTTTCGCAAAGCTTGACACCCTTCTCGAGGTCCTCAGGCTTGCCAGATTGGAGGGAGAGAGCCTTATTGACGAGAGGAAGGACGTTAATAGCAGCAACGCTCTTTTTAAGCTCAAGATCGATAGCAATATCAAACTCCTTGGTGGCACCTGCAGCATCACCCAAGTCAAGCAAGACTTCACCATAGTAGTTATGAGCATTGGAGCTGTCTGGGTACTTCTCAATGAGTTTCTGGAAGAGACTCTTGGCAACATCAGTTTGACCCATGCGGTACTTTGTAACAGCCAATTGGATATAGGCGAGCAAGAAGGTATCATCGATAGAAATGGCACGTTCGTAGCTCTCAACTGCGGTAGGCCATTGTTGCTGGAGGAAAGCAAGTTGAGCCAGTTGATAGTGAATATCGGGGCAGGTGGCGTCGAGTTTCTCGGCTTGCTTGAAGTCGCTATCGGCATCCTGAAGGCGGCCAAGTTCGACGTGAAGAGAGCTACGCTTAATCATGGCCTGGGGAGTGGGGAACATCTCGATAGCACGGTTCATATCATCAAGAGCATTCTCAACGTCATTGAGCAAGAACTTGAAAGTTGCTTGGTATTCAAGAGCAAGTGCCTCGACCTCCTTGGTGGCAAGACCCTTCTCGAGAGCGCTGCTGATAAGCTGAACACTCTGCTTGTAGCTTTCGAGATTCTCCTTCTCCATGGCATCAAAGGCCAATTTGAGGTCAAGCTCACCACCATCCTGAGCGTTTTGAACGGCTTCAGGGAGAGCACGCTTGTGGAAGGATTGCATATAAGCAGTGACAAAAGTAGGGCTAGGCCAGTCTGAAGTTTTAGTCTGGAACTTTTCAGAGATAATTTTCTCTGCCTGGAGCTTAAGAACGCGGTCAACGGCTTTACCAAACGACTCATCCTCAAAGCGGCTCAAAATGCAGGCAGCGGTAAAGTCCATAACACTCTCGGCGTAGTTACCAATATTCTCATAAGCAACACCACGACGGCTAAAGCATTTAAGATAATCAGGCTGGAGCTCAAGGGCCTTGGAAGCATCAGCAATAACATTCTCATTCTCTTGAAGAGCGCCGTAAACAGCAGCACGGTTGGAGTAGAACACAGGGTTCTTGGCATTACATTCAATGGCGGACGAGTAGAGCTCAAGAGCCTTTTGGGTTTGCTTGGCGTTAAAGGCCTGGTTACCAGCGACCTTGAGCATTTCACCAAGTTCGGCGCGTTGCTGCTCTTCAAGAGCATTAAGCTTGTTGGAGTCATCGATCACAGGGTATTGGGGACCATTATCGATCTGTACAAGATTGAAGCCATAAAGAGTGTTGGTGTTTCCCTTCTTGGCGGCCTTCTTCTTACTCTTCTTCTTCTTGGAAGCAGATTTGGGGGAATCGGCGGGGCTTTGGCCACTGGTGCTGGGTTGATTAAAGTAAAAAACACTACCTGCGAGCGCTAAAGCGGCTACACCGGCAAAGATTGCGGTCCGGTTCTGCTCAAAAAATGACTTGGACGACATGAGTAAGCTCTCTCAGGATCAGCGAGAGGGGAATATACCTGGCTCCTCATTAATTGAAGATGATCTTTTTTTCATGAGAAAAAGGCATTTCACGTACAAGTTTTTTACATGATTAAATGGGTATTATAGGATGAGCCAATGCATGGCAATTTCCAAGCCTGCCCGGCCCGTGCCCCGATCTAACAATCGACCGTTTATTTACAAGACAACCGCCATATTTGTCATCTGAAAAGTCAGTTGCTATTGTGCATCGAATTTCTCGATTTATGGAAAGAGAGTGAAAAATTCCAATTTATCAATAGAAATAGGGCCATAATATGGTATTTGAATGGATTTTGTACAATAATGCACTATTTCAACCATTGCGATTTCGCCACCTTGATTGGACGATGTCGCTCAAACGCACTATATATGCCTAATTTATGAGAGCTCTAAAACAAAGACTCAAAGTACATATATAAAGTACCGGTTATTGATTTACGTACGAATTGTAAATAGGGGATGGATTTCCTCCCAGCTACATGTGAAGTTGACCGTCACCAGGAAGTTTATCAGCATTATGGTCGCGCTGGTGTTCTAGTTAGTCTACTCTTCGTGGCTTGAGTAAGTCCTTGCAGGTGAGCAGAGGTTTGCATAATTCTATTCCGGTAGTGTGTTTGAGCCATTCTTTTTCTCGGCAAGGCGAAAAGCATATGCCTTTCATAGGATTCCTGCATGCACTTGCACTTCTCGCGAACTATTTATGAACTCATTATTAAAATAGAGACTCAGGTTCATAGCAAGGTTATATGAACACTGATTATATGCATTTCGATGTACTTCTTATTGTATATGATTTTGCCTCACACTGCGGTTAGGCCGGTTATGGTGATGAAATTGACTGCACAATATGGCATCTTGACATTTGGTTGGCAAGATACAATTCAACTAAAACCAACTCTATCAGATACCCACAGCTTCATTTTATTTCTCGGTTGTTCATTGATACAGGGCCCGTAAGTATACCGGAAAGGACGCAGTCAATGCAGATTTCCAGATAAGAGGGCATAAAAAAAGCATCTCTCGCAGCCGGGAAATCATTCTTCTTGGAATTGAATCAGCAATGTGTGCTAGAAGATGTGGTAACGTCTAATTAGCGAAACTTATCACACTGGAACTGGGGCACTTGACAAGGAAGAGGTCACTCACTCTGCGACTACTCTGTATATGCACTTTTCAGATGCTTTGATGCTATAATAATTTTATTTCATTCTTAGATATCCTTTACTGGCCAGGAGTACCCTCAATTGTCTCATATGCACATATATATGTATATATATATATATGTATATATATATATATTGAAATAACAACAGATCTATCAGAGCATACGAATGCACAACCCAGATCTACTTGACAGAGGCACCAACAGAGGATTCTTATATCGTATCTCCAAGAAATTGGGGGAATATTGAACCCATAATAGCTTCTAATTTATATGGAGATATGTATACCGATTGAGCGCTAAATTAAAGGGATAAAGTGGCGAAATCTAGAAGAGATAATGACACTAAGAATTACAAAAACTGTAAAATGGTCGTCGAGAAGCGTTAATTTTCTCTGACGCGAGAATCTTGCTTGATATGAACTAAAATTAACGTAAAATAATATACCCTAAAATATTGACACGAAGAAATAGATAAGAATTTCAGTAGAAAATTAGGGACCGAATTAAAATGATTATGCTAATAATGGGCGTAATTACAGGCAAGAGCTGGGAAAACCTTTGACTTTTAACTTAGATTTAGAGGTTGAGCGACTTATAGAAAAGAAATGGCAATGTGAATGACTTCATTGGTATAATACCCATATATAGAATGCATTAAAAGAAATAAAATTTGTATTTCCTTCACCAATACATAAGTTAACTTCAAAACTAGTAGATTTATCTTAACTTTCCAAAAAGAAGAAAGATAGAATATGTAATCAGGTTAGAAGAAACTTTAAGCTTCAAAGTAAATTATAAAAGTAATATTAACTCCTTAAAGTGCCTGTGGAAGTCAGGAAATACAAAAAACGTTTTTCAATAAATTCAGATCGTAGTAGTTCAGCCACGGGAACTCCCGTCTACGGTCATCGGAGAATTTGAGGAAAGCAAGGCTTCCCGTCTGATCAGCCATATTTAAGCCTCCTACCGCCTTATTCAGTATTGCAGTCGGAGACGATGCGAGAACGGAAGGTACTGTAGATTTTTTTGCGTTGCAACAAGCCTAGAACACCGTTTTGAACATTTAGATTAGCTATGCTCTTGAAACGTTTTCGAAACGTCTTGGGTTTTTGTCCTTTCGCGTGTACAAATGCCTTCTTTGAGATTTGATCTGGGTACGACATTTCCAAAACTGATGATGGGAAATGTGCTGGCGAAGATATAATGGTTTTATTTCGCATCTAAACCAACCAATTCCTGGATAATAGTCGAATTCAAGCAAATGATTATGCGACCGTCTACCTATAGTCTTTAAATTAACTATGTTGGTTAGGGACTTGCGAGCGTATTTCCAACCGGCAGGCTAGCAGGATGAGTTTGGCAAACTCCGTTTAGATAAAAGTTTAAAAACAAACAGCTGTTTTTGAAATGTTGCTCGCAACAGTCTTTCGGCCTCCAACGGCTGTCTACTTTTCAGTGCGTCGGCACCAGGGCAACGATCGTTGCAAAAAAGTGTTGATTCATTAGAGTACAAACACACAAGTTTGAAAGAATGATTAATTTACAAAGCACAAAATATAGATTAAAATAGTCTTTAATTGTATATTTTAACTCCCAAGCACTTGTCTGTTTTGCACCAAATCCTCGCAGTGTTGTTCATTAAAGAAGATCAAAGGTGGTCTGGGGGCACCCTTACTCATCATGGACAGTAGCGTCGCCGACAAGTTGGCCACGTTAGCTGGCAAGACACAGGCGTTTAGCCGCTTAGAACCCGAACATATCCCTGTACGAGAAGTTACGGCACCGCAGCTGGCTGCAGTTGTTGCGTTGGTATGCGATAGACCCGATATTGATGTGGCTGGCTTAGCCCGTGCTTTGACTCCCAAATGCACCCGTATTAAATGGGCTGCAGTATTCAGTGCTGTAGATAGTCCCGATACATTGGTTTTATCGCCAGAGGGAACTGCCGCACTGCTTCTTTTTCTGCACAAAATTCACCCAGATGCCGTGCACCAATTTTTAGCACGCAAATGGCAAACATTATCTTTACAAACCGATTTAGTGGCTGCTGCTGCTCAAACCGGCTTAGCTGCATATGGTGTTGAACGTGTTGTCGAGGATGGACCTCTCGCTAACCATCCGCTCAATTTTCGCCCGCTTATTGTGCTCGTTTTAGACGCTGTATGCCGTGAGCCTCCCAATGAAATCGTTGCAAAAACATTCCTGGATACACATGTCAAGTTTGTTCCAGAGCTATTTCTCGTGGGAGGCATGTACATGCCTGAGCCATGGCCACGCATCCTTGAACGAATCTTGGTGAATTTGTTTGCAATTTATTTCAGTGAGGTACAAGAAGTGGAACTATCAGCATTAGCGCAGATTCGTACTCTAAATGCACAGTTTCTTTACAATGCGTGCTTTGATTTATATGCCCGTGACGCTGCCCAGCTGGATCGAATTGTCTTGACGGCAAATGCCCTGGGGTTAGTTGACAGCTGGTTGGATAATCCGCAGAAATCAAACTACCCATTTACTCTTGAAGTTATTGCCGCTCTCGATCGTCTAGGACTTGGCTCAGCAAAGGATATGCTTGTGTCTAAGTTTGTCACTCTCGGGCAAGACGCAGTAATTGCATTATTTTACTTCATTGAGCTAAAGATTGCCGGAATTCAAGGTCAACACCAAGATCATAATATTTTAACTCTTCGCACTGTTGCAGCTTTTGAAACGTTGACTGCATCAATTGATGTGCCACCAGACCATGTTGAACAATTGAGAGCCCTTCAGATCCAATGCCTTCAAGCTTACCCACGTCTTATCAATTTTGGTCAGGGTCATGACGAAGCTATTCTGGCTAATAATGATTTACCAACATTCCCACCAGATGTGGAAGCAGAAATGAAAATGTGGTTCCAAAAAATGTACGAACGACAAATTGAGATACGTGATATTATTGCTATGCTGGAAAAACTTAAGAAATCTGATGTTCCTCGTGATCAAGACTTGTTTGCTTGTATGACCCATTCTCTATTTGACGAATACCGATTCTTCCCTGAGTACCCAGTAAATGCATTGGCTACTACCGCTGTCCTGTTTGGATCACTTATCCATTTCAGACTCATTGATAACATTCCCCTGAGCGTGGCTCTCAGGTTTATACTTGAAAGCCTTCGACAGCCTGTTGAAAGTAATATGTTCCGCTTTGGCCTGCAAGCATTATTTGAATTGCGCCAGCGACTCCCTGAGTTTCCCAAGTATTGCTCAGTATTGCTTAGTATCCCTGGCCTTGTCTCACAGCAGCAGTTCTATCAACAAATCAAGGATATTGTTTATACGTCCTCTTCGATCCCGCAAGTTGAGAACAACGCTTACAAGAGTTTAAGTGCTGATATGGGTATTGTCAGTGATTCGTTTGAAAAACCAAGTGATGCCATCAAAGATAAGGTTTTATTTGTTGTAAACAATCTGAGCCCTGCAAACGTTGGCTCAAAATCCAAAGACCTTATTGCATTGCTTGATCAGCGGTTCCATGGCTGGTTTGCTAATTATATCGTTGGAGAGCGTGCCATTCAAGAACCCAACTACCATTCATTGTATATATCGATGCTTTCTGCGATCAATTCTCAGAATTTGGTCACCCATTGTTGCCAAGTGCTTTATTTGCACGTCATTAGTGTTGTTAACCAGCCAGATATTCTGACTCTCGAGAAACGTACAGAACTCAAAAATCTTGGTGCTTTCTTGGGTAGCTTATTATTGGCAAACAATAGACCAATATTGCACAATAACATTAACTTCAAGTTGTTACTTGCCGAGGCTACTCAATTGGAACGCCTTCCAGCGATCATTCCATTTGTTTGCAAGATTCTGGATAAAGCAGCAAACTCAAAGATCTTCGCCCCTCCCAATGCTTGGTTCATGGGCATTATGGCTGTTCTTAGTGAGCTTTACATCTGTGGAAACTTAAAGTTAAACCTCAAGTTTGAGATTGAAGTTTTGTGTAATGAGCTGGGCCTCAAGATTGAGAATATTGAACCTTCGAACTTTCTCCGCAATCAAGAGCTTGTCAAGCTCGAGCAGGAAATGGCTAGTATACAACTTGATATCAGTTCTGGTGCCCCTGCTAATCCATTAAAGGCAGTTCCTCCCTTCCCCACTGCCCCTGGTCTAGCCCCTGCAGTTCCACCTCTTTCTGGTGCTGCACCTGTAATTGCTCCTGGCACACCAACTCCTGCCCCCCCAGCGATTTCTTCTGCTGGTTCAGTTCTTGGCCCTGCTGGTGTGGGTGTTGGCGCTAGCTCTGCTACTGCTCTATCCGGACAGTTCCAACTTGTTGGCTCTACAGAGTTTGTATCACATCCCACGCTTCGTCAAATATTTGAAATGGCAATCTCAAAGACCATCCAGGAAGTTTTGTTGCCTGTTGTCGAAAGGTCTGCTTCTATTGCTAGTTTCACTACAAAGGAACTAATTACAAAGGACTTTGCCTTGGAAGCAGATGAGAGTAAGATGCAAATGGCGGCTCATAACTTGGTATCCGTATTGGCCATGTCGATGTCGCTTGTAAGCGCCAAGGATCCGTTTATCGAATCTCTTGCTGCAGATCTTCGTGCATTGACGGTTTCAAGTGGTTATGGAGAGCATTCACAGCTTATGGATCAAGTGCCTATTGCTGCTCGTGATAATGCTGATGTGATTATCCCTCTTGTTGAGTCTGCAGCTCGAGAGAAGGCTATTGCTGATGTGGATGAAGCTCTATTGCCATCTTATATTTTGCGTCAAAGATTCCACCAACAGGCTGGCCAAAATGATAAATCATTTGTCGACCAACTGCAGACTGCATATCCATTGCACCTTCCTGATCCGTTGTCGCTTAAAACAGGTGGTCTCACACCTCAGCAGTTGGCTATTTACGATGAGTTTAACTTGATTAACGAGCAATCCATATTTGGCGCCGAAGTTGCCGCTGTCACAAATGGAGCTGAACCAGTGGCCGTACTTGAACAATCGGTGCACCATATGCAGGAGAATATTGAGGGCCTTGAGCAGATAATCACTGAGACCCCTGGTGACTCTCTCCATGACCTTGAGAGGGATAACCGTATTCTGGCCAAAATCAATCAAATTCTTGGTTCCATTCCTAAGTCGAGTGTGCGTGACGAGGTTATTCTCAAGACTTCTCAGATTGTTGTTTCGGCCATGTTTAGCCCCAACAGCTCTAATTTGGCCCGTGAGGCAATGTGCTACTTGCTAGTTAAATTGTGCAGCCTTAGTACTGTCACCTCTAAAGAGGTTGTTTTATGGCTAATTTATTCTGATGATGAGCGCAAGTACAATGTGCAAGTTATGGGAACTCTTATCAAGGCCAAGCTTATCACTGCTACCGAACTGGATATGAACCTTGGTAAAGAAATTCTTGAAAACAACGAAGCAACTCTGAACTTCGCTGTTGGTTTGATTCTTGATTCTGTACTCGGTGCTCATCCTTACTGTCTTCGCTCTGAATTCACTGCTAGTCTTGAAGCTATGGAAGAGTTGGCTAAACAAGACTCTCCTAACGCAGTTGCCCAAAGTGTTCTTAAGGCTCTTAAAGATTCCAGAGGTGAAGGGTGGAAGGCGAAGAAAGATCCCACAGTTCTTCGCGACAAGATGGGGTATGTGTTTGCTGAATGGACCCGCTTGGCGCAGAGACCTGGCAGCAGCTCGCGCTCTCTTCACGTGTTTGTATACGAAATGAGCGAACACAATCTTTTGAGCAATCAAGAGCCATTATTTGCGCTTATTCGTACTGCCATGGAGGCTTCAATCGAGAGCTACTCACAATGTGTTGCTATGGACCTTGGTATATCTGAAATGTTTATTGGTATCGACTCCCTTGCTAAGTTAATTGCTACTATTCTACAGACCACTTCCAAGATGCCTACTCAAGAACGCCTCAAGTATGCCAATAATATATTAATGCTTGTCTTATTATTGCTTGCTGCTGACCATGAGAAAGACCAAGGGCTATTTAATGGCCAACCATACTTCCGCTTCTTTTCTACTTTGCTATTTGAAATATCTACGATTAAGGAGCCATCTCCCTTTTGGCACGAGTTACTGCTCGCCATTGGCGGTATCTTTGAGGCTGCTCAACCTCTTGCTCTGCCTGGCTTTACTTCGAGCTGGATTGCCCTTGTGAGCCATCGTCACTTTATGAACAGACTCTTCAACATGCCAAAGGCACAAGGCTGGCCCCTCATGTATAGGCTATTGGAGTGTTTGTTTAAATTTTTGGTGGTTTACATGAACAGCAAAGATCAAAGTGAATCCACTGTATTAACGTATCAAGGAACTGTTTGGATCCTCACAGTAATTGCTAACGATTTCCCTCTGTTTTTCGTTGAATACAGTTATGGCCTTTGTAATGCGCTGCCAGTAAGCTTCACTCAGGCACGTAACATTATCTTGAGTGCTGTTGATAGCCCATTACCAAAATCGATGTCTGCGAATGCTCAGGCAAGTATTGATTTTAGTGCTCAGCCGGATGTTGCTCCTATCTTTGATATCCCTGCTGATTTGGCACGCCTTGGTGTTCTTAAACCCTTGGAAACAGCACTTCGCACTCGCACCCCTGTTGTTGCGCCCATTGCTGCTGCTTTGGTATTGCAAACACCTAAAGAAGATGGCGGCGTTGATTTTGATACTACCACTGTTTCAATTCGTGGCTACAATGCTTTGACATATTATATTGGTTCTACATTGCCTGGCCCTCAGTTTGATCCGGAGAGTCCTCAGGCAGTTGTGTGCCTCAAGATGCTACAGACGATAAATCCTGAAGCACGTTACTTCTTTATCTCCTCTATCGTGAACCAACTCCGGTTCAACAACGTTTACACAAAGTTTTATTCAGACTTTATTCTTTACTTGTTTACGTCGCAGGTATCACCCGATATCCTCCACGCTGTGGTGCGCGTGTTGCTTGAACGTGTAATCTGCAACCGCCCACACCCTTGGGGACTGATGGTAACATTTTCTCAGCTGCTCAAGAATCCCCAATGTAAATTCTGGGAATTGCCGTTTGTCAAAATTGCTCCTGAGATTGAACAAATGTTGAAGAGTCTCTATGCGCATATTAGTTCTATTCCATAATGCATTATTTATGTTTACAAAATTGTTATTTCGTTTATTTTTCTATTAGGTTGTAAGTTACAGGAGTCCTGAAATAAGCTTATAGGCTTCTTCAAATTGCTTGATCTGCCAGGATGCTGTTGGTAATGGAAGTCTTCCGATACGGAAAAGTGATATAACTGACAATAAAGTAGCACAGCCAACCATCAGATTGCGTGTGCGACCCTTTAATCCTAGCTTCAACCATCTATTGAGCCCAGAAATAGAGTGATATGAGTACATCAAGACTAGGAGCACATTGGGAATATTTTCTGACAGGCCACGGCTTAGTATCCAGCGCATGTATTCTAGTCCAAGATTACTGCTGTCACCATCCAGGTACAAAAGAGCACCTAAACGTGTGGCTGTGAAATGGGCAGTAACAAGACCAAGTAGAATCCATCCACTTTTTTGAAGAGGAGTAGTCTTGAAATCCCATTTACCATAGTTTCTACGAGTAGAAATCATCCTATTTAAGCGGAGTGAGGTGCTAGCGGCGACATGTAGGCCCGCAGTACCCCATACAAGTAGTGGCTCGCCAAGAGTACTTTGGTAAATAGTTCGAGTAAACATTATGGTCGAATTAGCAAGGCTCGTAGAGATAACTGGAGTGGCAACCACTCCTACAAAGTGCATGACGGCGAATGCATGAAACCCATACGCACTATACTTTTGGATAGCTTGAAGGGATCTTAGCACATAAGAGCGGGAAATTAATTTCTTGCGAGGGGGTTCGCGGCTTTCTTGTTCCTGTTCAGGCTCTGGTGGAATGTCTCTAATTTCAGGCATATTTTACAATTACAGCTGCTTTTATTGGCGAGCCGGGAGGGGTCTTTTTAGATGCCTTAATAAGGGTAGGCATTTACTCTAGAATTATGTAGTAGGGATTTGTGCAAATATGTTTTTAATCATTTTATGTGTCGCGACGCTTGGATTAATTCGATGGAACACGGGAAATTCTCGCCAAGCATTTACTGCCAACAGGCCATGGCCAAACACGTGATAGGAGGAATCGACAATTTACATCGAGTATAGTGAGGGTTTCTTTAATTACTATTGTGCTTTTTTTAAAAAAAACCACGGCCACTTTTAGGACCTACATGACGTAGATACCGGAAATACCCCTCAGTAAATCATCCGGTACCAATCTGTGCTGTGCTACAAGACTATACTCGTAAACGGCGATATAATGCTACACAGATGCTACTTGATTCTTCCTCGAGCTGTTTAAATGGATACACATGACCCAAAGATATATATGGACGGATAGTCAATGGTTTAAATATTTCACACACAGTATGAACGATGGTATCGTTGCCATGCCGAGGTATGCATGTCTGTTGACACTGAGTACCCTTGCCCGGTCCAAGTTGGTAAGGCACGCAGTGTGGGGTAAAGTCGTGAATATATACTGAATATATGAATAAATTCACTCATGAAAAGATACCCGATTAGAGGGGGCATTTTTATTCGTGCTGTACATGTAGACGCAAATAGCAGTTGTGGTAACCAGGGTGCTCAACAGTTATTATCGGGGCATGCAGGGAATAAGGCAATACCGGGGCTCGATTTTGGTTAACCAGATTACGTCTGACCTGTCTAGTATTGATGTATACACAGGGCACTGTCTCCCATAAATGAGCATTAGGGTATATACAAACCAAGTCACTGAATAACTGCAGGAACGTTTCCAGTATTGGGTTGCATAGGGGAAAGGGTGCGTAAAAGCTGGGGAACAGAGTTAAAAATCACCACCGCGAGCTTAAATGACAAGTTATGAGAGTGTTGACAAACTAGAGAGTTTGCTAGTCGTCACAAAATCGGAAACTGGCCAGTATCTTCTAGATATCAAACGAGAGCAACTTGAAACCAGAAAGGCTTGCGACTCTTGGCGAGAAATAGAATTAATACATACAATATACTCGTATCGAGTTTTTTCAATAAATGTTTAGTTTAAGTCGCTGGGAATGGTTTATAAAGTGTTAGCTATCTACCCCACACAAACGTACGTCGTGCATGCTCACAGAGCACAAAGGGTTGGGGTTTAACAAAGCCGTGGGGGTGTGTTTGTGGAGTTCTCGTTACTTGCATTTATTAGTTATATAGTGATTTATATGGGCTGGAATAAAGGAGTTATTATACGTCTTGTATTATATGTGCGAGAAGGTATATACTTCTTCGACCCCATCCCAATCTCCGGTGTAAATCAGCTCTTGAGTCGAGCTGCACGCTTCCCCCATCGGAATACATATATGCAGCTGTTCTCGCGGAGGGCCTAAGGCTGCATAACCCACTCGCAATCCTGCAGGACCCACCCGTATCTTTAGTTTTGCTCAGTTTGCATATATAGCCTGCAAGTATCAGCGACGGGTAACTATTTACTTCTTGCCATGGACTATGTGGACGCAATAGGACCACTGGTTGAATACAGTAGCTGTAAAGTAAATAATCACAAGACCAAGAAAGACATGTCCACGTATCCTTGCCCCGAGATTGAACTATACGGACCTCCAGTCATTTGTACTGGTAGAGAATTAGCTGGCACTCTACATTTGAACCTAGCCACTAAAGCAGACCTGTTGCGAGAGGTAACGATCCGCCTAGAGGCAGCTGTGGTAACATCCTCATCTGGATCTGAGACTCGAAACCGTCAAAAGAAACGCCTCTACTCTGAGCGTCATACTGTGTGGTCGGGGCTCGACACCAATATTACCCATCTCTGCGCCGGCGAAAATAAATGGGAATTCGGGTTTGCGATGCCCCCTGGACATCTGCCTCCAAGTTTTAGGTTGAATGCCAATATTTATATCTGCTACTCACTTCGGGCGGTAGCTCACTTCACCAACGGCAAGCGCATGATCACATTGAATCTTGAACACAACCCAGTGCAAACGGTTCCTGACGAGGAGCAATGGGGACTCTCATTGGTGCAAAGTTGGATAACAATATCTAATTCAAGTAAGATGCACTCTGTTGTACCTTCACAAGCTGCTTTAAGTGCAAAATTATCCGCGATCACTCATAGCCAAATTCAACCTATGCCACGGCTTGGCTTCACAGACAAGCTTAAAGGAAGGAAGCTTTACCCCGTAAAGTTACAGGTGATGTATCTTGAAAGTGGAGCAAGTGCTAATGCACCAATAACGCCTCTCAAAATTCAACTTTTGCGCGATCAGCTGCCAATGCCTCGGCTCAAACTCAAGTGGGTACAAGTTCAATTGAATGTTATCACAAAAGTTTTGGTGAACAAATGCAAGTATATGGACAAGAGCTGTCGTACTCTTGTTGAGAAACCTATTGACAAGGACTTGCCTGGTGATGTATCGGTGGACTTGACTCGATTGATTGGTACCGTCACTCTGCCCCAAGTAGAGCCCACTTTTAACGCCAAGACCCTGGCGAGAAGCTATCAACTGGTGATATCTTGTAGATTGCTAGTCGATGATCACTGTACCATGATTCGCACGATACTCCCATTAACAGTTTTTGGGAACTCAGAAGACGATTTGCTCCCAGTTTATTGTGAGGACCTTTGCCTTCCCAAATATTCAGAAATACCTATATAACCCTTATTTATTAACCCAGTAAAACCCTTTTCCGAGTAACTGCTGAGTCTACTAATTCTCATCACTATGGCACAGGCTAACCAGATCACTCAGGTGTCGGTACGCTGACGACCATTGCATGCAGACAACAACGTCAAAATTAAACGCCACACCGCCACCATTTCTGCACAAGCTCAAAATAAAAAAATTAGCTAATCCGAAATTTCACCATGGTCAAAAGCTTTGATAGGTTTGAGCCCGAGGCAACCTTCGGGTTAATCAGTTCTACACCGGCAATTACTTATTCAAATAGCGGTGGAAGCAACTCAGTTTTCGTAGGAGCCTGTGAATATATCTACCAATGGCATACCAAGACTGCCGAGCTCGAGAAAAAGTTTATCGATCCACAGATCCCTCCTCGTACTAGATGCTTGGTTATTGTACATGACGATACTTCGAATATTTTGGCTTCTGGATATTCAGATGGCTCCGTCCGAGTTTGGGATGTCCAGACTGCAACCTGCATCATCACATTTAATGGCCATAAATCTGGTATCTCAGACTTGTCTTTTGACCCAAGCGGCACTCGCCTTGTTTCTGGTAGTTTCGATACTACCATTATAGTCTGGGATCTCGTTTCTGAAGTAGGAGTTTGCCGCTTGAAAGGCCACAAGGGTCCTATTACTTCCGTGAAGCTTGCTACTGAAAACTGGCTACTGTCTACTGCTAAAGATGGTATAGTTAAGGTCTGGGATCTTGCAACTCAATTTTGTGTTGAGACTCATGTGGCTCATACCGGTGAATGCTGGGCTGCGAGTATCAAAGCATCTTCAGGCGATGAACAAAAAGCACAGTACATTACAGCATCTAGCACTAATGAAATAAAGCTGTGGTCGCTAGATCTTAACAAACCAGAGGGGGAGAAACTCATATCTTCTGGAATCCTGGAAAAGACTTCGCGTCACCGCAGTATTGCTCTTGCACATACACAGGAGTTTCTATTTTGCGCATCTATCGATCAAGTGCAAATCTGGCGTCTTCGAAATGAATCAGAGCTCAAGACCCTTGTTAGAAGACAAAAGAAGCGTCAAAAGAAGAAGGATCCCAACGCATCTGAGGAGGTTCAGCTTGAAGCCCACGACTATTATATTCAGCACGCAGTGATTCGTCCAGGTGCAAAGCTCCAAAACATCGTTGTTGCTAATAATGCTATTATTCTTAACCTTGCCAACAACTCCATTGAGACTTGGTCTTACAGCAGTGAATCCCCGGACCGTCAACGCACCATTGACCTTCCCGGTCATCGTACCGATGTGCGCGACCTGTCTATTTCTCAGGATGCTAAACTTCTTGCAAGCGGTTCTAATGGTCTTCTCAAGCTTTACAATACCAACAGCCTTAACTGTATTCGTACTATTGATGGCACCGGATATATTTTGTGCCTCCGATTCTTGCCAGGAGACGCTCTAGTAGTGGCCGGTACTAAAGAAGGAACCATCGATTTGTATGATATCATCACATCGACTAAATTAGGCTCTTATCCTGCACATGAAGGAGGAGTATGGTCTCTTGACATCACCGCTGATGGCACAACAATGGCGAGCGGTGGAGCCGACAAATCAGTTAAATTTTGGAATTTCAAGATTGAACAGCAAGAAGTTCCAGGAACTGAAACCACAGTGGGGGTTATGACTCTCAAAAATACTACAAAGCTCGAGTTCAACGATGATGTCCTTGCCGTGAAATTCAGCCCTGATTCCCGTTTTATTGCGGCTTCATTGCTGGACAATACCATCAAGGTTTACTATAAAGATACACTCAAGTTCTTTTTGAATCTTTATGGCCATCAACTCCCAGTATTGTCGTTAGATATCAGTTACGACTCTAAGATCCTGATATCTTGTTCGGCTGATAAGAATATCAAAATCTGGGGATTGGACTTTGGTGACTGCCACAAATCTATTTTCGCTCATGAGGATTCTATCCTTAAAGTGGTCTTTGAGCCTCAGGCGTATACGTTCTTTAGTTGCTCCAAGGATGGGCTCGTCAAAAGATGGGATGCTCGAGGATTTCAGCAAGTCCAAAAGCTTGAGGGCCATCAATCAGAGGTATGGGCACTTTCCGTTGCCCCTGATGGATCTTTTGCTGTCTCTGCGTCTCACGATAAGTCAATGAGATTATGGGAACATACGGATGAACCTCTTTTCCTTGAAGAAGAACGTGAAAACGAGCTCGAACAAATTCATGAAGAAAACATTGTTCAATCACTCGAGCAAGATCTCGAGCAGCAGCAAGAACAGGTTGAAGGTCAAGACACTGCTGAACAAACAACCAGCCACTCTCTTGAATCGCTCAAAGCAGGGGAGAGGTTCTACGAAGCCCTTGAAATCTGTATCGATGACCTTGAGAATAACCCCAAGCCTCGCAATGTTATTCTTGCTACCCTTGATGTTAGCCCCGAGCGTTATTTGATGGATGTGTTGTCTAAGATCAAATCCAATTTGGTCGAGGATGCATTACTGACATTTCCCCTTGATCAGTTTATGGGATTATTCAAGTTCATCCTAATTTGGCTAAAAAACAAGTGGAACATTCCTCTTGTCTGTCGTGTTTTATTTTTTTGTCTTCGTAATTTCCATCGCCAAATTGTCGCCAATCGCATGATGCAGGCTGAGCTTGAAGATATAAAATCGATATTGAGAGACGAGCTGGAGACTCTTTCGTCTACTATCGGGCAGAACCTTGCCCACCTCAAATATATCAAGAATCAATGGGATCTGGAGCATATCCATTCGTTTGAAGATACTGCGCCGGCAGAGCCTAGTAAAAAGCGTGCATTCTCTACTGCATAACTTAGCATTTTTATTCTCTATAAATTTAATTATAATAATCGACAAATACGCTCGAGTGTACGCTACATAGCAGCACCTTTAGCAGGCTGTACAATACCGATGCCAATTATTCTAATAATGCCCCGAAAAAAAAAATATATGTAGCACAATGCCATTCAAATTATCTAAATACATAACGCGAGAAGCTTAGTAGATACGGAAAGGAGGACCCATGGTGCTCTTGATGACAAGAGAACCAACGTTCTGCCAGTGCTTCTTGAGCAAGGAGACGAGGAAGTTTGTAGCCAACATAATGTGCTGGACAATAGCGTCCTCCTCCATCTCAACGTGAGCGATGGCAACAGCCAAGCAAAGAACCTTCTTAAGCTGGAACTTGATGGTGCTCTTGACGTCGATGATCTTGCTGGCAAGATCCTCATTGTGAGAGACAGGGGTAGGGAACTTACCGGCCTTAGAAAGACCAGGACCGAGAAGACGAGGAATCTGCTTGATGAGAGCCTCGGAAGCAACGAAAGCGTTGTACTTCTTGGCCAACTTCTTGATCAACTTCTTGTTCTTGTTGAGCTTTTTAAGGTCATCAACAGACATAGAGTCGACACCGCAGGACTTGGCACGGTCACAGTCAACGGCGTCACCAAAGACACAGATGGTCATGTTGGGGCGGGGGACATTGGGCAACTTGACGGTACCAGAGAAACGCTTGTCACGCTGGGGGTCGTAGTTCTTCAAAGAGATCTGGAGCTCAATAGACTCGAGGAAGTTACGCTTCTTCTCGGTGGAGGCGGTAAGAACCTTCTTGACCTCCTCACGGACTTGGTTGGATGTAATCTTGGATGACATTTTTCGACTATAGTCTCCCAATAACTTGGTGGAGTATATACCAACAGAGAGTGGGTATTTGTGAGTGAAAAATTTTAGGGCGTAGCCCTAGTCACAAAAACTATAGATGACTCAGACAATGATATGATTAGTCAGGGTGCCATTATTCAGAACGAGGCCCCGCTCAGGCTGGAGGTGAATAAATGCATGGTGGCTGAAAGAGTGGCGAACCAGACATATATGATTCTTCGCATAAGTTTGGCTCGGCCATTTGCGACATGCTCAACTTTATTTAAATCCGCTGCTTCGTCAAGCCGTTGGCTCAACCGACAAAATAATGACTATTGGACTCAACAGGCAAAGGCAGATAACTTTAGGTCAAGGGCCGCATATAAGCTTGAGCAGATCCACGCTCAATTCCGTTTGTTCAAGGCAGGAATGACCGTGGTAGATCTTGGCTTTGCTCCCGGATCCTGGAGCCAGGTTGCAGTTAAACATACAAGACCCCATGGGCGAGTGATTGGCGTTGATCTACTACAGGTTGAACCGCCGCGAGGCGTGAGTTGCATACAAGGCAATTTTCTCGAGAAATCAACTAAAGATAGGCTCCGAGAAGTTCTCACGAGCCCAATGTACGGTCGAGCAAAACCAGAGGTCCTAGCATGCTTAAGCGAGGAGGAAGCAGCGAGTCAAGCAACAGCGGCTGGACGTAATAAGGAGAACTTGATACAAGCTCTTTCACAAGTCGAGAAACCGGAATCTAAGTCACAGACGGTGGATATCGTATTAAGTGATATGCTTGCAAATACATCTGGTTTAATAACAAGAGATCATTCTCGGAGCATTGAATTGTGTGACGCCGCACTCAAGTTTGCAATTGAGGTTTTAAGGCCGGGCGGTTCGCTTGTTTGCAAGTTTTATACCGGTGATGAAGATAAAAGTCTAGAGCAAAGGTTGCGACGTGTATTCAAATTTGTGAAACGAGTCAAGCCAGATGCTTGCCGCAACGAATCAAGGGAGATGTACTTTGTTGCGCAAAGGAAAAAACCGACTATTAGAGGAAGAAAAGCAAGCAGCGATGAAATAAATAAGATATAATAATGCTAAAATATAAAAAGGCGTGAAGGATGCCGTAATGATTTTCGTGTTAAAAAAACAACATAAAAACGAAGAAAAATAAAAAAAATTGTTCATGAGTTCACGACATCAGCAATGCGTTCAATTTCTTTCGACAATGTCATTGCTCGCTCCCAAAGAAGCCGCTTTCGTGCTATAAGAGAGTCGTCCACATCCAGAGAATCGAGTATCAGCTTAATATCGTCTATCCTATCAAAAAAGTTTTCTAGGACTGCAATCGAGAAACCCGATGTCGAGGCTTTCATCTCTTCAGTAAGCTGGGACACTTTAAATATTTCGTCTTCACATTGCCTCAAAATGTCAGTATCTCCAACTGGCTGCAATTGAGGTTTTGATTTCAACATTTTATCTGAGCCTTTGGAGGAAGATGTGCCGCCTCTCACAGGCATGGGAGAAAGAGAGCACTGAGTGTGTGAGTCGAGACATCGCTCAATATCAAATTCTTCACGCGAATCATATGGCTGTTCATCTTGTTCGCTGATTTCCATAAGCCTTTGACTGTAGTTCGATCCTTTAGTAGCCAACTGGTCGCGGCTAAGAATATTTTCTCTGTTCTGAAGGTACAATAGATTTGCTTCATTTTGCTGATATTTTGTTAACTTTGCCTCGGAATCTTCAGCCGACGTAACACAAGGTTCATTGGCCGCATTGGCTTCTGTAACTCCAATACGAGGTAAATTTTGTGATGTGGAAGTAGGGTTCATGATGGAGTTAACAATAACCTATCTATGCAATGAACAATGAAGAGTGAGAGTTAAGTACGGGATGATTAGTTTCAACGACGCCATCCTTGCAGATTAGCATGCAGTGACTAAACAGGGTTCAACCGTTTTCTTTGCATAGAAGGTCCTCAGGTCCTCCTGGGCAGAGTAGCGGCTGCAGTTGCAAACGCCAATGCCTACAATATCACTAGGAGCCATGAGTTTTACACATGCGTAATAAGGTGTGCTAATACGCCTTTTTGTTTACGCAAATATTGATATCCCTGCATGCCCACTGGGCCCCGAGGTGCATATGCACAGAAGAACTCTGGCCGTGGAATAATGCTGCTAGGTATACATGCTATTAACCGTGCCGGTGAGTTTTCCAAAAGGATAAATATAAAGTTACTTTTTTAAAAAAATAACGACAGCAGCAGGATTTGAACCTGCGCGGGAAAATCCCAAAAGATGCCCGGATGATTCGAGTCTTTCGCCTTAACCGCTCGGCCATACTGCCCAAGACGAAATGTAACCAGAGGTGCCCGGATGAGTCTTAAGTTTAGCTAGCGGGAGAGCTAAGGGTCGCTTCTGAGCCTAATCGTAGCGAATCAATTGATTTATCCGCTACTGAGCTTCAAATGTGCCCTCCACTACTACAGCCGATGCTGATTCGGTCCGAAGCCCATGGCTTCTGCCCCGAAATGTCGACAGCTTTCAGCCTCGTTGCGAGCCCACATGATGGGAACAAGCCTCTTACCGCTTTATCGTTCCAAAGGGCACAAGAAGCCTACTTCAAGCCTCGTGTCCACCACAAAAAGTGCAAACATGAATGGCGCTTGGTTTTCAGAAATATTGCTCCCCCTCCCTTCTTCGAGGCAACTCTTCCCCTGGACACACCGATGGACCTCAACAATCCGTCGGGACTCTGGGCTGAGCAGATTAAAGAAGGGCCCCGGTTGATCAAAGACTTCTGGGCACACTTCAAGAGCCTCCAGCTCACATTGGCAGGGCCGGCGGAGACATGGCGATTGATATTGCACAAGAACATTCCTTTGCCTGGACGATGGCAAGCAGAAGCAGCTGAACGCGCTACCCGTGCACGCTCTGAGGTGAGCACCCGCCCCCAAAAGCGGAATCGTACCTCACTCACGCCAACTCCGGTGAGACGCGTGCAATCTGATGGCCCGACCCAAACCTATACTGGAACACTCTGCACCCTCTGCCGTCA
>JAKTWR010000060.1:0-56316 GCA_030582415.1 Wickerhamiella vanderwaltii | reverse complement strand
ATCATGCACGATATTTGAGTATAGCGCAGTCACTCTCCTGGCCAGGATCGAGCGACAAAGAGAAACCTCAAATATCCTCTCGGGTAGTCAGTGGAGGAAATTCTGGAGAAGTTTAACCAAACCAATTAACCGGCAAGAGTGTAGTTTTAGTGCTCAGTCCATCGTGAAGAAATGGTAACCCTGTATATATTTACATAGATTTTAAACAATGCTATCTCGTTTAACTTTTACCTTCAGTTTCGTGTTGACTGTTGATAATTGTTGACTCTTCCAATGGATGGAGTTGCTGCCATATTGGTAATGCCGTCTCTAATCATTGTGGGGCCATCTATTAAAGAGACCTACAGTTATTGAAACTGTCTATAAGGCGGATAGCCGCACTAAATACTCAATCGAGTATTCTAGTTGATAGCGGTGCAGGTGTTGATGTATTGAACTCAAAAAGGTTTATTTCTTTTTAGCCTAAAGTCATGCTTATTGAAGGTGCAGGTGGTCAAAAAATGCTCGTTGATGGTGTTTGCACTGTATATCTTCCAGTTCTTCTTTCATATGGATCCCCTCAAGTCTGGGAATTATCCAAAGTGCACTCGCTTCAAGGTAATTCTCTCTCATCGGTAGACTTTGTTATATCGCTGATGCTCCTATGACGGACCCTCGTCTAAATGAGGCCATCAAAGTACCTGATTCGCAAGTACAGCACATGATTCTAGGGGAGTCTCATGCTGGAACTCCTTCAATCCATCGTGGCTATGACTCTTGTCTCTGTGGGTATTAACGGCCAGTAACCGTTTACTTTGCCTGTTTGTTCGTACATTGGGGTTGAGCCTCCTCAGTTTAGTATTCTCTGTGACTATGCATAGTCATTTGTACCATATGTACTGCTTCCCGTTACTGCTCCTTCTGTGCTCCGTCGTCACTATGTCTTCTCATGCTGGTGATGATGCTTCCTTTACTTGACATCTCAATCGCAGTTGCGCCTAATCTCAAATGCGGGGAGGCTTGCTGTTGGTATTTTAATGGAAGCCAAAGTCACATTCACGCGAAAGTGAGCGTTTTTACTATACTTAGGTTGGGACCCACATAGGGGCACACTCTGATGTTACAGACCAGGGGGAATACACCAGGGATCTGCGACAAGATGGAATATAAGTAGAGTCTTTATATCCGTCCCCATAAAATTCATCAGGGGGATCAATTGAAAAGTTAAGAAGATAAAATTCTTGGGTTTCGGGAGGAGTTGCAATTTCGAGTAATCAGGGTTAGTGTACGCGGGGACGCATAAATTATGCACGCACTGATATACGGGGCTATGGAGAGTCGTGCGAGCTTGTGGTAGAGACTTGCCGGCCTCATGTGCTACACGAGTGGCTCCATGCTTGAAACCCAGTAGTACCTATTGATCTGGCAGTCAACATCCATGCTACGCCAAAAGTATACTTTAGAAACACGTTACTAGTGTATTATCTACATTTTAATATAAGTTAAACTTGTACGTATCACCTTAGTGTCCCTCTGCCTTGGGAGCATTGGGCAACTCATTGACGGCCTCAATGATGGTGTCAATACCCTTTTGCATATCCTCATCAGTGATAACAAGAGGAGGAGCAAGACGGATAATAGTGTCGTGAGTAGGCTTGGCAAGCAGACCCTTGGACTTGAGCAATACGCAGAGGTCCCAAGCGGAACGGCCGTTAGCCTTTGAGGAGTCGACGACAATAGCATTCAAAAGACCCTTACCGCGGATCTCAGAGATAATACCGGTCTTGAGCAAGGGCTCAAGGCTAGAACGGAACTTTTCACCAAGAGTGGCAGCACGCTCAACGAGCTTCTCGTCCTGAACGACCTTGAGGGCAGCAATAGCAACGGCGCTACTAAGAGGGTTACCACCATAAGTAGAACCGTGAGTACCAGGTCCAAAGCAGAGCATGATTTCCTTGGAAGACAAGACGGCAGAAGCGGCAGTGACACCACCACTGAGGGCCTTTCCGAGCAAGACAATGTCGGGTTTAATACCAGAGTGCTCGATGCAAAGGAGCTTACCAGTACGGGCAACACCAGTCTGGATCTCGTCAGCAATCAAAAGGACATTGTACTTGTTGCAGAGCTCACGGACCTTGGGGAAGTAGTCGGCGGGGGGAACGACAATACCGGCCTCACCCTGGATAGGCTCGAGGATAATAGCGGCGATCTGGTCACCGGCGTTCTTGAATGCCTCCTCAACATCCTCAATAACACCGTAGCGGAGCTTGCGGTCAGTACCGGGGATAGTAGGGCCAGTGCGGTCGAGGTAAGGGCCGTACTCAGCACGAGCCTCGGGGTCGGTGCTCATAGACACGACGGCCAAAGTACGACCGTGGAAGTTGTTCTCAGCGGCCAAGATGATGGCCTTGTCCTCGGCAATGCCTTTCTTTTGGTAACCCCACTTACGGGCGAGCTTGAGAGCGGTCTCGACGGCCTCAGCACCGGTGTTCATGGGCAACATCATCTCAAAACCAAAGAATTCGCAGCAGAATTTAGCAAACTCGGGGAAAACATCGTTGTAGAAAGCACGAGAGCTCAAGGTGCAGCGCTTGGCCTGCTCGCAAAGGGCTTCGACGATCTTGGGGTGGCAGTGACCCTGATTAACGGCAGAGTAGGCCGACAAAAAATCAAGGTACATCTTTCCCTCGGGGTCCCAGACACGGGCGCCCTCAGCCTTGGAGAACACTACGGGCAAAGGGTGATAGTTGTGGGCAGAGTATTCCTCCTCCAACTTGAAAGCGTCAGCAGATGTAGCACAAACAGACATTTTTAATTAGAATGTGATTTAGAAGAAAAAAAAATTTAGCGGCGGGGAGACGCTGTGTTATATAGAAAACTTAAACCGCTAAGTGCAGGTGCAGCCGGGCCCTTATGACCTCTATGCGAAGGTGGAGGCGAGCACGTGATGGGGGACTACTGCGTTGGGGTGGGTGCTGCGCGGCCACATAAATTAAAACTGCTACAAACAGTAGTGGTGGTTTCTAATGCAAGCGATTTTTCACGTCCCTTTGGGCGGCAACCGCGAGTTGGGGCCATGTCCCAGCCCGTCGACGCTCGCCCTGCATCTGCCACCTGCAGCTGCCCAACTGACGTCATAGCCGCTTTGTTACTAAGCGAGCCATCCCCCAGCAGCTGTTTACAGTTTATTTAGCACGAGTAGTCAACAAATTAAAGGTCACTAGGAGGGGGTAAAAATCACAAAGCATTGAGATGGCCAAACGATTCCAGAAAGAGCACGAATATACCCCGCAGGCCAGCACTCGACGGCCGACATTGCCCGATGAAACGGCTCGCGACCTGCTCCACGTCGGGGCCCGCGCCCGCAAGCACGTTTCCGAGGGTCATTTAACCGCCTCCGCCTCCAATTATAGTTTTAGCCGCGAAATCGAGCAACAAGCCCCGCCGCCAGTGATGGACAGTGGAGAATGGCAGGACCTGAGGCCACCATCGGGCCTTCAGCATCGAATGGCTCGCAAACCGCTCAAACGCCAGCTCGTCGACGATGATGACGACGAGGATGATGCCACAGACGTAGACGAAGATATGGAGATGGAGAAACCTCAGAGCATAAACTCAATCAAGGCCTACTATGTGCCGCCAAACTACAAATCAATGGGCGATCAACCAACAAACGATTTCGACGACGTGACGTTTCTACAGAACAAAGAGGATTTGTAGAGCCTCAGGGATCGTCAAGAGAGAGAGATATATATATATTTATAGTGTGCTTAACATAAAGAAAACCCAATTATAGACGATATTCACGATTTATCAGTACTCGGTCAACTCTTTACGAACAGCCAGCACCGAGTCAACAATTACTGCATCGACGCCAGCCTTGAGTTGTCTACGAGCATACTCGGGAGTATTATTGAGAACTCCATACGTAAAGCAAACGAGCCCACTCTGTTTTACGGCTTGCACGAGACGAGGACAATCAACAAGAGGAGTACTTTCTGGTACAAGACCAAGCAAATTCCAGTGGTGAGCAAACCTAATTGCTTCTTGCAAGCTAGAAGCACGGAAATCGTACATTGGAGTAGTACCCGCTTCAGTTAAAAACAGTACCGGAATCGATGGCTGCTTGAGCGATAGCAGGATACACACGTCGGGGTTGAAGCTGGAGAAAATGATATCGCGGTCCTCTTTGAGATCATAAACAACTTCGAGTACAGTATCGACCCATTTATTAATATCAATGGCTACTCCTTCAAAATCTTCGGCCTCGGCTTCGTCAAGCATCGGGTACTTGCACTCAATATTGAACCCTACTGACTCGGGCAAAGTTTTAAACAGTTCTGCCAAAGTAGCAAATTTGGAGTGAATAGAGTGGCCCCGTACGTTACCCTTTACACCACGAGTACGATAATCCTGGGTCAATGTGATACGGTCATCGCGATCGAGGTTTTTGACGTTGGCCACCGACTTTGATCTGTTTTTGCGAGGAATTTCGACATCATCGACCGACCGTTCCATTACTTCGGGACGGTGCAAATGCATAAACTGCTCGAGCGTCAGGTGGTGCATAGGAATATCCAGCCCTGTCTCACTGACGATAAAATCATGGTAGATAACAGGGACATTATCGCGGGTCAGCTGCACATCAAACTCGACATACGAGGCACCCAAATTAGCTGCTTGGATAAATGATTCTATAGTATTCTCTCCCAGTTGCAGCGAGTTGGTGCTCAAAGTATTCTTGCCGAGACCACGGTGGCCAATCACGCGGGACGAAATCAGCGATTTCCAGTAAGATTGCGACTTTTGAATACCGATTTTGGGGTGCTTGAACGGAGTGACTACTAAAAACTCAAATGTGACTGTGCCCAACACGCGTAGGGTCGAGCACTCGAGGATAGGCAAAGTAATTGTATCGTTCAAGTTGTAGTTGGAGTCGCCGACTTTTCTAATGATGTTGTCCAATAGAGCCACCGCGCGACCAAGGACTTTGGATGAAGAACCGTACGTCGGAACGAGGTCAAAGTTGAGCTGCACTGAGCTGATATCCTCGGTATAAAACGAGACTTGTTCGGTGGTGTTCTCAAACTCGGCAAATGGTAGATCCACAATGAGTGGAGCGCCAGTACTATTCGTGGCATTGACAATCAGTGATAGCGACGTGTCAAGCTCGGTGTTGCCTGCTTGTGTTAATGGCACCGAGTCGAGCACGATTGGAGTGCCTGATTTGCGGATATCTTTGCAGCCCAACGTAACAAGAATCATTGATTTTGATGAATCTTGAAGGTAGCGGTGTCCCACTGTTTTAATAAAGTCTTGTTCACTGCGGCCGTTACGTTTTGCAAACGAACCACCGTCAGTGACTGGTGGGCTATTCTCGGGCTCAGGGCTTGCTTCGTAGGCAACAAATGGAAGTAGACGCGATAACTCAATATGGCCACGAAGAGCCGCATGCTCCTTGGCTGTCCAGCCACTGATGTCAGTGCCAGTGGTATTGGCACCAGCCGAGATCAGAGATCGCACAACATTGATTGCTCCGTCTACAGCTGCAACAAACAGGGGCGTCCATCCATACAAGCTTTCTGTGATCTCGAGGTCGGCACCTTGATCAATTAGGATTTGCAAGACTTCTTCATGTGTATACTTAGCAGCAAGGAACAAGGCAGTCTCTCCCGTTTTGGGGTCTTGGTAGTCGATATTACAGCCAAAATCGAGCAAGAATTTCGTAATAGCTACCGAGTTGGTGCGCACTGCAGTCAATAGCAACGGATCTATGGGGGCATCTTGTGGGATTCCGTGGCCATTGAGCAGAGTCTGGGTCGTAACGGCATGATTATGAATGATTGCTAAATCAAGAGGCGTCATACCCTCTGAATCGCGCCATTCGGGGCCGACAACACCTTCAGATGATAGCATTTTCCATTTATGCATGTACTCAAGCAAAATACGCGTTACCTCGACCAGCCCGAATCGGCAACTATAATGAAACGCGGTCCGAAGCTGCTGGTCAGGAGCGATTAAAGCATCACGCGACTCAACTGGCAAGCTATCAAGCACTTTAATCAGCGATAATTCTCTGGCAGTCATTCGCGAATTCTCTCCATTAGGGGTACCACCACGCGACCCGTTTTGGGCAATATGAGAGAACTCATTGCCAACAATATTGGACGGGGCAGAACGGCCATATTGAATAATAAACCGATGTAGCAAGTTACGCGAATTGATTTCTGTAGGGTCGTCAAGTACCCCGCAGTGCTTGATCAGGACGGGGATGCACTTGTCGCGGTTCAAAGTCATTGCCTTGAGAAGCAAGTTAATCACCGTTTTGCGGCTTGTGTTGGCATTGAAAAGCCCCTCCAACACTGCTGGATCGTCTTGTTCGAGTGCCCGCTGGAATTCCGACGTATCATCATTACTCTCCACTGAAGTATTGGACATGGCTCTTGACCGAGGGATACCGCTAAGTAAATCCTCAGTTGTTTGGTCAGTAACGGCTAATTCTTGAATATATTTATTGATCTTGTTGAGCTCGTCAGTAATCGGCTGGGGATTGGCAAAACTTAAGATGAGGATCTTGGAGCTAAGATAACGGGTTTGGGTGTGAGTTCCAATCTTTTTATCAAATTTCTTGAGAATTTTTGCAAATCCTCGTTTATTGATATCCGCATACCATTGTAACTTGCGCAATTGAGCCCGTAGCTCGATCAGTACACCAATCAGATCGTCGATCTCGTCGATCTCGAGCTGTTTTGCTTGGGGTTCGAATTTCTCAATCAAGTACCGGAGACGGCGCGAGTATTCTGCGTGTTTCGAGTTGTAAAACTGGTCGATGATCTCGACGTTTCGATCGAGAGCGAAAAAAAATGGCGTTACGGGCTCTTCTTGATCGTGTGCTTGTTTGATGGATTTTTTCAAACCTTTATAGTCAATATAGTTTGAAGCCCATTCGGGAACCTGGTTGCGAGCCAGACTCTTTGCGAACTTCATCTAATGAGGGAAAAACAACCGGCTGTGGGTTTGTATCTGCGCTTTAGGCGTCGCGGTATGGAGGTGGGAGCCGCTGCACGTGGTGGGTCGCTAATCGCTGTGGCCACGTGCGATCTAGCGGCCCGATATAATTTGGGGTTGCATATTTAGATTAGTTTTATTGTTTTGGGCTGAAATTCTTTGTATTTTTGGGTAGTTTAGCGCTGGGGTGGTGGGTAACACCGTAACTTTATCAAACTGTGCGGCTCGTATCGTGAGATTTCTCCAAAAGAATTTTTAGAAATCGAAGAAAAAGCCAAAAGAAAATCTAAATCACAGATCCAACTATTATCTATTTAAATATCTACGCTTGGGTCTCCTGTAACTTCATTTTCTTGGCAGCTGGTTCCACCGGTTCACTTTCCTCTGGCAAACCAAGAGTCTTGCGATAACTAGCAATGACATTCTCATAAACAATTTGTAATTTCTCCTTTTGATCGCTAGCAGTCTCTGACTTGAGTTCGACGTAGTTTTGTTGCCAAATTCGGTTCTTGATCAACTGTTTGATCAGTTGGGGGTTTCCCGGCTGGGTCTTTAGAATATACATTTCAAAGATTTGACGGAGATTGCGCAGATCTGTTTTAAGCTCCTTGGCACAGGCTTCAAACTCGCCAATTGTGGGGGATTCAGGCAGCGTGTCAAGTTTGGCAGCGTAGTACTTAAGACACAGCCGTTCCCTAAGCATTTCAAACTCGAGGCTAGGGTCCTCAATACTAATATCTTTGATCTTGGGGTCATCAAGCATGTTTTTCATGAGAATATCGAGGAATCTCGTACCAAGACCTTGGCGTTGATACGGCGGCAGAATAAGGAACTGAGAGATTCGTTTACGCTTCAAGTCGGGGATTTCCTCAAAAAGGCCACCATTTTCATAGTAGAAATAGGGATAAATAGTACAGAAACCAACTACTTTGGCGTCCTTGTAGAGAAAGTAAACTTCCCAAGTCGTATCGGTCTCATCAATATAAGAACCACCATCAATGAATAGCAGTACCAAAATGCGCAGGCGCTGGAGCAGTTCTTTTGATTGGTTCATTGAAGCCTTGTAAACGTCGTATCCATCAAATGACGCCATCAATTTCCCTACTTGTTTGTGGTCCTGCTTGGGCAATTCGCTCCACTCCTGACGCACAGTCGATGCCACGGGCACGAATTCTTTTAATTTACCAACAACATCTGTAGGGAATGCATATTTCTGGCCATACCCAAAATCAATTAACGGCCTGTAATTGTCGTCATATTCAAGGACAACCTTGGGCACGTCGTAGCCAAAAAGCTTTTCATCATCGAATATCTGATAAGTGAACTTTGGTTTAAAAGAATTACCATCGATCCGTACTTCAAATGCCTCGGTAGCATCGGTTTGTCTCGTGACGGTGTCCATGTCGTTAGCAAACCGGGGGGTGGAAAACTGAATCAGCCAGTTTGACTTCTCCTCCCTGACTTGAAATGTCGCTTCCTCGTAAAAAGTTCATGTCACCAGCTCAAAGAGCTGCGTATGAGAAAACATGGGTTGGATGGTACCAGAAAAGAATGAAAAATAATTCGTTTGTGTTTGTCGGCCTCCCGTTCTTTACCATTATGATTGCCGGCACATACTTTATGACGCAGTTTGCGGCTCTTCGATACGACCAGCACGATCATAAAACCACTGAATTTGATCAAAAGGCACAGCTTGACCTATCGGGTCGCCGTCGTACCATCAATGTCAACGATGAGTACTATCGTCTGCAGCAAATCGATACTGATAATTGGGAACAGAAACGGGTTAAACGGTTAGCCGGTGAAAGTGAGAATCGCTGGTAAGTGCGCAGGCGTACTTGAAAGCCATTTGTGACCCAGCACTGCATCTTAAGTGCGTTAGATGCAATTCTCTTGTTTTTGTACATAGGTTGTGGCCTGGTATTTCTGGGCTGCTGAGAGCTGCGTATTTATTGCTGTAAACTTAACGTGATAAAATATTGACTCGGGGCGTCGGCAGAGAGCATAGTATGCTAGTGCAGGGCCAAAGACACGACGAGGCACTCTGGTATAGCCGGCGAGCAGATCAAGGCACGAAGCATCGAGGCCGTCAACTACTTTGCAGCTGCGATATCGCTCAATTGCGAGTCGCCCTCTGCGACCAACTTTGCGCGCTTCCATGAGCACAGCTCATAACAAGGTATAGTACATAAATTAGGGTTAATTATCATTTAAATTCGTCAAAGCATTATTTTGCTTTCCTTTTGCTTTGTTTGTGCTTCTGTCACTCTTGAGCCACGATACCAAATTGTGCCATTATCGGCAAAGTGCCCTTGTTGTACGCAGTGATGAGCTTCTTGCGTTGTTTCTCGCCAAGACGGCTCTTGGGAATTCCCCTTTTACCAACAAATACGACAATAGTCACTACAAACTCGTGAGCTTGTAGGATGTTGTTGACAATCACGGTACTTAGCGCTGGCAATCGCTCCTTTGTGCTGGAGGTCTCTATGCAGATCACCGAGATGGTATCACCAATAGTAAACAAAACACTGTTTTCAACATAAGGGCTAGTGTTTTCGACTGTGAGCTCAACGTCATCAATAAAATGTTGTAGGCCATTTATCTCCACTGTCTTTGCAATAGAACCAAGGACAAACAATACCTGAAGTTCACCTTCTGAACCCTTTGTAACAGAGTACAAAAATCCAAAGTCGCCAGTGCGCATGTACTCGACATCAGGATCACCACCTTCAATAATGCCTCGCATCACATCATTATTGACTTGGTCGTCTGCTTTAAAGAACTTTGTTTGATTGCCGTCGGAAAGAACCCAGATCTCACCAAATTCACCTGCTTTGCAAAGCATACGCGTTTCGGGGTTAACAATGGCTACTTGAGTGTTGACAGTGACCATACCGCTATCCTGAATATGCAATGCGTTTGGACAATTCCATTTGTTCACAACCATAATATAACCCTGGCGAAGAGCAACGGGGTCCAACCATAGGTCAATGCTCTCGAATTGCATATAACTACGAGTAGTAACCACGGGGTTTCCGATACATCCATACGACATGTTAATAGCAATAGTCTCCAAACCAGTACTACCAAACACAAGCCGCATTTGGTTGACGATCTCGGTATCGGCCCTACCCTCAGTTGTCACGACCAAGTTTTGCAACTCGCTCAAAGAGTAACCCTTGGGTTTGATTACTTTACAGGCATGTTCGAGCATTTGAACGGTAGCATAGCCATCTTTAACTTTGTAGCGACTAGCGGTTAAAAAGTACGCACTGGGATGGTTGGCATAATCAACTGGACTAACCAGAATGGTGGACGATCCAACGTAAATACCAAGACAACATGTATACAAGAAACCAGTTCCGAGAACGCTCCTGACACAACCGATGATTGGCTTTGTAGAAGTCATTTGGCACGTCTCCTTTTGGATTTTACACATGCCTAAAATATTGGCATGCGACATTTGAGATGCGATCGAGTCGTGGTCAGGAGTGAAGTTGAGCCAAACAAGAGCAGGGAAATCTTTTTCAAGGCATTTGGGGTTGGGAACCAGGTTTCTGCAGCTCATTTCTGGCCGAGCCTTGACTTTAGCCGTGTTGTGGAGCTTGATGACACCAAGGGATTTCTGACGGATGAACTGCGTAACAGGTTTTGATTCCATGATACTATGCGACTCGTGATTTCCCAGTAACAGCGAAGCGCCATAGAGACGTTGAACCCGTAACAGACTAGGAATATCTTCCTCCAACCGTTCGGTATTAACAGCATTGATGGGTATTACAGTGACGCCAAGGAAAAAGCATGCAAGCACAGCCACTACAAACTGCTCAGTATGGGTATACATGAGAATGGCCACTTGACCACAGCGTGCATGGAGATGATCCTTGAGGTAAGAATGCACGGCAGCAACTTGCTGATCGAGCTTTGTCCAAGTTCTTTCAATGTTGTTTTCTTGCGCACGGATAAAGATTGAAAGGTACGCTAGCTCATCAGGTTGACGTCTCACACGCCACTGGAATAAATGCATCAAACTGGGGAAGCTGTCCATGGGCGTAGACGAGCGGTCGTCCAACACATCGCTACGCATGTCAACACCAGAGTACTGTAGATCATCATTCCCAGCTAGGGAATCAGATCTAATGTAGGAAATTGAAGGGGACCAAATTCCTCCTGCTGGGTCTTGGCCAAGGGGAACGCCACAAATAGCCTGATTGATATTATATTTGACATGGAAAGATTGGAGACGACCATTTAGGACGTATTTACGGGCCATTAGTTTCGCAATTTCGGGTTCACCCGATCGACGAATACGAGGAGTTACATCTGGAGCTGTGGCCAACACACAATAAACAGTAAAATCATGAACCGCCTTGAGGACTGAAATCACCTGGATACACATTTCATCGAGCATCATATCGCGGTGGGTCTCCTTATTATTGGCACTGGGGTATAAAACAGGTTTAGCCTGGGGAGTTTCCACAATCACGTAGCTGAGTAGACGATTACCTACTGGGATTTGAAACAGGCAGCATTCCTTGACCTTTGGTACGCTTGTAGCCACGGTATATGCTAAATGAGGTGAATAATAGTAAGTTGCTTGCTGAGCCGAATCCTGGGCAAACTCTTCAGGAGGGATCTCGTCTATATTTTCATTTTGAAATTCGGGTTGGCTATTTGATTGTACCAACCGGTCTTCGAGCAGTCCCAACATAAAGACTTCACCATCACGTACAAATCCAAGAATACCTGTTCTCAAGAAATCCATTTGAAGGCGACCATCGCGATCATAGCAGTGAGCGTGGAAAGTAATATTAGTGTCTTCAGCAAGGCCCCAGAATCCTCCAGATATAGAGGGAGAATCAATCCAGATCTCTCCTATTTCGTTTTCAGGGCATAGAATCTGTGTCTTGGGATCAACGATGGCGATTGTAGAGTCTGCTAGCGGATTGCCAAATGTACCCAGTGGAAGTGCCTCGGCAGCGTTTGAAGTATGGGCCATTTCAATGCGATTGAATTTAAGGGCTTCCCTATCGAGCCAAATAAGTTCCAAATTATCTGACGAGCCATCAGCAAGACTATCACGAGGTCCAGGAATCCAATCGCGCATAGCAATGACCATACCACCATGTTCAGTCAATGTCAACATGGGCGAGACAATATCGCGACCGCGCTTGTTACCAAGCGGCAGCAGCCACCGATCGGCGAGCGCCATAAGAAATTCGGTATCAACATGACGAGCATCAACCAATGCAGACCTAACTGAAGAGAGATCGACCTTTTGGTGTTTTTTAAAGTTTCGCGTAGTATCGGGATCTTTTTGGTAATTGTAACAGACTTCTTTGAGCGAAGACGAATCACTCAGGAGCACAGTCATGCGGTTTTTAGAAATAATGTGAGCATACAAGCCCGGGAGGACCATGACCCGTTTAGGAATGAAAAAGGCAGAGTTTCCCGCGTAGATGGTATGTAAAACACCGAAGATAAGGCCTGTGGAGCGGCGAATATCGAGGCTACAAATAAGTTTGTCTGGGGAAGTTCTTGAACGGCCCTCATGAGCATCACGAGATTGAAACACAGCAGTTAGACAAGACATTTGGTGAAGAATAGTCCGGTGGCTCATAACGACTCCTCTAAATTCACCCACTGGTGAAATACCATAGTCAATGTAGGCAAGATCTGGGACTTGCAAAGCAGGAAGCTCGTTCTTTTTATATTTTTCCCAATCAGAAGTACGCCACCAAGTAATATTAGTTAGTGACTGAACAGTTTGGTGAGCTTTGACCCGTTTATGAGTCGATTCGCTGGTAAGTACCAAGTGGCATTGAGTAGAAAACAAGATCTTTGGTAGTGCGCCCAGATATTCTGGTTGAAAGGGTACAGCCACAAGACCAGCAAGAAAACATCCCAGCAGAGCCACGATGAATTCGAATGGTTCAGTCTCAAAGTAGAGGAGAACGACGCGATCACCTCTGAATAGGCCGCTGTTTTCTCTTAATTCTTGGGCAATGCGTTCACTTCGGGCTGCTACACGGCCCCAAGTAATTGATTGGACTTCTTTACCCTTGTCGCCGAGCAGTGTAAACGCAGTAATGTCGGCATTAGTTTTTGCTCTATGTCGGAGAATACTGGGCAAATTATCGAATTTTGTGAGTCGAACATTACGATTAAGCGGGTCACTACGAGCAGTTTCGGGCACGCCACGCGGTAACAATGGTTGTTGAAGTGGAGGAAGAGTTTGGAGGTACTCGAGGTCTGGGCTTGAAGGCGGCTGCGTCACAGCAGGTTTAGTTTCACTTTGCTGCGAGCTAATTATTGAGCTCTGCCTGCGGTTTGAAACTATGCTGGGAGCCGGTTTTAACGACGCTACTTCGGCCTGTTCCATCCACTGAGCCAGCAGCTGTTCTCTGTGCTTGCGGTATCCCTTTGCAGTAATATCACCCTCATCAAGCTCTTCTTGAAGTGCTAAAAGTCCGTTGACGATATCTGGAGGCGCTCCTTCCGGGATAGAAAGGTCAACGTCCATTTTGTCTGGGGTGGTTTGCCGGTAGAGAGCGCTGGGGTAGTAAGCGTTAGCGCTGCGCGGGCAGCGGCGCCCACGGGCCGGGTTTGTTTGTGGTTGGAGTGCGAGGGCGAGATAAGGATATAGAAAATGATATAGGAGTGTAGATTATGAGCAGTTTGCCATGTGCTGTTGCTTGTGTATGGACAATAGGTTAGGTAGAGATTGAGGCGTGGCTGGGCCAATAGCTGGTGTGACTAGTCGTGCATTTAATCCATGATTTGTTACAGTAAGCTCAGCTATAGTCGCGTAAATCTCAATTTATCGGGCACCCTGTAGCTTGGCCGAGAAGCGGCCCTGCAGCCGGTGCAGCCATGCATGGACCCACATTGATGTGTTCTTGGCCGGGGCTCCACATCACTAATTGTACATTCTCTGAATGCTGCTCTTATTTGAAAACAAATTCTTCAGTTCTACGACGGCCTGAACTCCATAACGCCAAGCTTGACTGCCCAGTTGGCTTTGTCTAGGTTCATATCCTCAGTCCCTACACTACTTTTCTACATAGACCCTTCAATTCACTACCAACCATCAAGAGTGCACGTAATCGGCCGATTAGTGAGACTGGCGGTTGCCTTTTAAAGACCCTTGAGCAGAGACCCTACGACACTAGCAAGACCCTCCCTACTGCCTACCCATGACCGTATCTAGAGTGCTTGCGGTCTCGAATCGATTGCCTATCACCACCACTCTCAAGCCTGATGGAGACTTTGACTTTCAATTATCCTCAGGTGGCCTCGTGGCAGCTCTCAGCTCGTTGCATGATATGGATATGCTCTGGCTGGGGTGGCCAGGTGTCGAGGTGCCAGAGGCCAAGCAGGAAGACTTTAGAGCCCAACTTTTAAAAAACCACAAATGTGCCCCTGTTTTTCTCGATGACGAGCTCGCCGACCTCTATTACAATGGCTTTAGCAACTCTATCCTGTGGCCACTCTTCCACTACCATCCAGGTGAAATGACGTTTGAAGACGAGCTATGGGACGCCTACGTTCTTGCAAACCGATGCTTTGCAAAGGAAATCGCTCGACACTACCAACCAGGCGATTTGATCTGGGTTCACGACTATCATTTGATGATCCTACCGGCAATGATTAGAGAGGAATTGGCCGCTATTGGCTATACAGAGAACGTTATGATTGCATTTTTCTTGCATATCCCTTTCCCCTCTTCAGAAATTTACCGCGTGCTGCCGGTTCGTTGCGAAGTACTTCTCGGGGTTTTGCAGAGCGACCTCATTGGTTTCCACACCTATGACTATGTGAGACACTTTTTAAGTAGTGTAAGCTCAACCCTGCAATTCAAGACGACTCCAGTTGGGGTAGAATTTAAGAATCGGTTTGTGACGGTTGGCGTTTTCCCCATTGGTACTGATCCTGAACGGTTTATCGAGGGCCTCAAGAAACCAAGCGTTTTGGAGCGAGTAGAGAATATCCGCAAGACCTTTGGCGATAAAAAAATCATGCTCGGCATCGATAGATTGGATTATATCAAAGGTCTGCCCCATAAGTTCAATGCGTTCAACATTTTCTTGACCGAGCACCCCGAATGGATTGGAAAAGTGATTCTTGTTCAAGTAGCAGTTCCTTCGCGCCAAGCGGTAGAAGAATATCAGAACTTGCGGGCAGTAGTTAATGAGTTGGTTGGTCGAATTAATGGTAAGTTTGGCTCAGTTGATTATACCCCTATTCACTTTATCCATCGCAGCGTCGACTTTGATGAATTGGTGACTCTGTACTCGTTGTCTGACGTCTGCGTTGTCTCTTCGACCAGAGATGGTATGAACCTAGTTGCATATGAGTATACAATGTGCCAACAAGGCAATTGTGGCCAGCTTATTTTGTCCGAGTTTGCTGGAGCCGCCCAGAGCTTGAACGGTTCGCTGATTGTGAACCCATGGAACATGGAAGAAATGTCCCAGGCTTATTACAAGGCTCTAACTATGCCAGCAGATAAGAAAAAGGAGAACCATGATCTTTTGTACAAGCAAGTGACCAAGTTTACTACCCAGTTCTGGGTGCAGTCGATTGTCAAAGAAATTGAACGGATCCAGGAGGAGCGAGAAAAAGAGGATCATGATGGTGATAAATTAGTGAAGCATAATGATGAAAATTGCCCGTGAATATTCTACTAGTTTGTCAAACTAGTTACTAGTTCGCTAGTGGCCCGGCGGAATAGTGGTTGATTCCTGATAGATTGCTGCCGCTTCTAGTGGTTTAGCGCGGCCGCTTGCTGAGCACAATACATGAGAGGGTCGACATGTGTAGATTTGACGTCCATACACCCTAGCGTAGCATCTTGATGCGTAGCACATTTGACGGCACTTTGCCGTAGTAACGATTAGAACGTCCGAGTAGACTTTGACTATCTGTAAATCTACTTTTATAACTTATAACTATGATTCATTGTGGCCTTTTACCCTCGTGGAGGACTTGTTGTGGGGCCATGTGATGCGCTTTGCGTGTTGTACTTGACGTTGCGCTCTAGTATTGCTATGCTCTACAGTAAAATATACAATTTTATTCTTCATCTCTACCATTTGTACTTACACATTCCACACATACCATGGCTCAGCTGCTTCTTTGGTCTGTTGGGGCGGCGGACAGTAGAAAACTACAAGCTCCGACACTGCAAATTGGACGAAGTACGAACTATCAAGAATGGTCCAGTGTCGATTGGTACAGTCATTTACGTTAGAACCAACGAACCGCTCGAGACGCAGATTAGCCGTCTCTGTGAGGACGCGGCGCAGATCGTAGTATGGGCGATGCAAACCAGATCAGTTCAAACGCTCGTAATCTACGACTCGACGGGGATGCTGGCGTATAATGGACTCGAGCTTCACCACACAATCACTGCGGCACTTGACCGAATACCGGCCTCGCTGCAACGGGACCTCAGTACTTGCTTTGCAAACCAAGCGGCAATTGCACCGTGCGACTTTCGGGTAGTATTTACCGATTGTAGCATGTTTACTTCGCAATTGCTAGACTTGTTTATATCGTTTGATGGCATGTCGCATGGGTTCCCTCTGTCGGGGCTGCGAGGAGCAGTACTGTTTAGTGCCTACGGGCGGGGTGTCGTGCGGGCACAAAAGCCACAGCTTTTAGAGTACATAATGGCGTTAAACATGTACGAGGGCACCGCGGGAGTGCAGAGTACCGCGTAGTTTGCCTTTAGATCCAGACTGCCCCTCGCAGTAGCAATTGCCTAGACTATGGACTAAAAAACTATGTCATAGCTAAATTGCAAGCAGTTGAGGAAAAAAATATAGTCAGCGGATAATGCGGCTGCAACTAACGGTTACCCCGCGTTAACCTTATTCGAGCTACCTTGCGCCGGCCGCCGTGGCTGCTGGTGGCGTTCCCTTCATGTCGCTTGAGCAAAGAGGTGTGTTTTACTTTGAGCCATCTGACGACATTTCGCCTGAACTATTACAAGTTTTTCAGTATGGAATGTGGAAGGATCAAAGTGCAGAGTTCTTATCCCAGCTGTCTGTACCATTAAAACGAAAACTACGACAATTGTCGCTGATATCCATGGCCATGTATGCAAAGGCGCTTGAATATAGTTATTTGGAAAAACAATTAGATCTTGATGGCTCTGAAATTGAGCTTTTCCTTGTGGAGGCATTGCTCGATAGGGCCGTCGATGGTCGCGTTAATGGTGCCGACCAAACGCTTCATATTTATTCGTGTGCGACCCGCAATATGGATCCTCAGCAGGTATCTAATGCATCAGAGATGCTCAACTCATTTATGGACCGGCTAGAGTCCACTATTTATGATAATATGGCTCGTCTTAAAAGCGGCGATAAAGGAGCCGAGGAGACAGGCTCAGGGACTGGTGCACAAGCTAGTGCGGAAACGGTGGAAACTGCAGAGCCAGCTGATATTTCCACTCCTCTTCCTGAGGCTGTAGACTCTCCACAACCCCCTTCACAGGCGGATGAAGATACTGCATCATCCGAGGAAAGATCACTTAAACGTACTCATGAAGATTCTAGATAGCTATGATAATTTAGCAATCAGTGCTTGAGTCAATAAATATTACGGTTTATAAAAACATTTGCGATAGTGTCTTCGGGCGCGGTACGAACCTTTTTTCGAATGGACCCACCCGTTCACGACTTTTAGATCATCTATTTGGCGCTGGTCCAGCCATATATGGGTATTTGAATCGAGATTCCACTGCTCTCCTTCGTTAAAAAACCATTTCTCAGGCGGCTGGATATCGTCAATGTCCTTGGCAACGCGATGGAACCGCTGGCCAAATGAACCGCTGGAGGGGGTGATTGTCGATACAAATCCAACCGGTTCCCAGAACCTAGAAGTTAACCCTTGCTTCTCGAGCTCAAAGACCTCCGATTCGCGAATAATCTCGACATCATTAAATTGGAACTGATCCTGAAGAAGTTTATAAACGACGGGGAAAAAAGTCGACTCGCGGATCTTTTCCTCAATCTCTTCCACTTCACTGGCGAATTCTTGGACCATAGCCCGCACTCCCGGATGCATCAAAGTGACGAAAACCCACCCTCCAATCACAAACATGGGCTTTAGCGGTAGATAGCTCGATATAGTATAGGCGGCAATTAAGAGGCCAATAAACACAATAAATAATGCACTGCTCTCGTGGGGGTTTCTGAAATCACCAAATGTATCTCTTGCATGGTCGATCCATTCAAATAGACCAACCAAATTCGACAATGAAGCCTGAACTGACCGCAGCATATTGATAAGGTCTCGTTCGCCCGGGTCCTGCTGCTCGAGCTCTTTTTTCACAATATCCTCCAATTCAACTTTACGCATGGTTTCCATATATGTTTGCTCGGGGATCATGTACTTGCGTGCATATTGAGGTATAAAAGTGCCGCCCAAGATCGTCAAGATTGGAACCAGTGCAATTAGCTGAGGCCGTATACAGATAATTGTATAGAATATGAGACCAGTAAAAGTGAGGCTCGGCTTTTGCCAACTAAAGAAATCACCCGGTACCGACGAGAACTCGATAAACCTCGAGCCTCGAACCGCCAGTACTCGTAGTGAAGAGATGATAGAAACTAGGCTGAGAGCGGGGGTTTGTGCAATACGCTTGTTTTTACTTAGATGAACGGCCGTTTTGCCAATTGCATTGCGCAGGTAGCGCTCAAACACATGTTTTTTAGGGGGATCATCCATGATTAAGCCTAATTGCAAAGCAAAAAGACTAGATAGTGCTATAAGAATAGTTGAAGTGGTGGTGGATTACTTTTTTTTTTCCACATCTTTAGCGAGAGACGATATGAGTGAGGCTGCTCGATTAATGAGGATCGCGTTGCAGATTACGAGTTCTGTATGGTCGCAATATCGGTTATCATTGCGGCATGCATAGAGGCCGCCTGCGAGCACATCCATTCGTCATTATCAATAATTGTTCTATGTACATATCAAATAATTAAAAATTGGTCACTGTGAAGCGTTACAATATCGCTTTTTAGCAACATTTCTCGGCACTTGGCCGTTTACCACCGCATGCGGCTCTTGCGAGAACTGCCAAACTTCTTTTTATTACCAAATGAGTTTCTTCTATTATTCTCCCAGGTATCTGCATTTGAACGACTCAGCTCAAGTGTATCAAGCTGGTACAAATTAGCAAACGGTAGCATATCCTGAAGAAACTGCTGGGGCTGCACTGGATACTTGGACTTGAGCACAGTCATATACGACATAAGGGAGTTGATAATCTGGCCAGGTTCTTCGGACTCACGCACGGAAAGACCAACAACATCAGCAAAGCGGGAGTGGAACTCTGGGTCGCTCTTGAACGTCTCGAGTTTGGGCTCAATATTTTCTCTGGCAAGAGATTGGATGTAACCACGTACGTGGTTGGTCAAATACAACGAGGATTTACCAACGTTTCCGATACGGGCAGTGCGGCCAATGCGGTGGACATAGGAAGGAACATCAGGAGGGGGTCCGACCTGGTAAACATGCGACACTCTGGGGAAATCCATACCGCGAGCAATCACATCAGTAGTAACCAGAATAGCATTATCTTGATTTCTGAACTTGTCGCTCAATTTCTGACGAGCGGCTTGAGTCTTTTGACCATGGATAGCCATAACAAGTGTCTCACCGCGCTTCTTGGGCAACAACTGGTAAAGCACTTGGGCATAGTTGTCAACCATAGCAACAGTGGGCATGAAAACAATAGCTTTAAAGTTACCATCACCCTTGTTGTTATAGCTCTCACAGATCTCGTTTGCAACACCTTCATAAATGTCGGCCCAGGTCTTTGTGGTAACAAGACGCTGATCAACAAGCTCATTGGCGGTAGGCTCATCCTTGGAAATAGTATCAATAAGCTTCACGCGATCTCCGAATTGGTCGGCTGCAAACCTGCGAACGTTACGGTCGGCAGTGGCAGAAAACAACAACAGGGGGACTTCACGGTCCTCAGGAGTGACGCTGTCAATACGGTCTCTAATTTTTCTGAGCATTGATTCAAATCCAATGTCAAGAAGACGATCTGCTTCATCAAAGACTCGATAAGTCAGGGAGTCAAATTTGCCAAGCACGGTCTCATCATCCAAGATATCGTCGAGGCGACCTGGAGTAGCAACAACGATATCTGCGCATTTTCTACCGGGAACAAATCCACCAGCGCGGAGCTGTTCCTGTTTAGATAAACCACCAACAAAGCATTGAACGCTGATGTGGCCAAGACCACCGTGATCCAAGATTTTGGAGAACTCGTCTGAGATCTGCTGGGCCAACTCACGGGTGGGGCTGATGACAACGGCTTTTACTTTATTGTCGAGGCTTTTATCCGCTTTAGCTTCAATAACTTTTTGGATCGTGGGGATCGCGAACGCAGCGGTCTTACCGGTACCTGTCTTTGCCCTAACTACGACCGATTGATCGTTAAGAATCGGCACAAGAGTTTGGGCCTGAACGGGGGTCAAACTGGTGTATTTGCGGTTATAGATCAAGGAATTAACCAGTGGCAAACTAAGGAGTTTTTTTTCACTTAGGGTCTCGGTCTTGACGGCACTCATCGAGCCATCGTGTTCTCCTTCAGAAACAAGATCGGTCCATTTAAGCGACTTGATAGCTTCTCTATCCAGCTCATAATTGGGTTGTCCACGAAGACCATCATCTTTTGAGCGCTTTGCCTGGTTACGGGAAATCAGTTTCTTGTCTTCTGCATCCAGAGCGTACTGTTTAGGCCGTCTATTGAACCCGTTTTTATTATTTCTATTGTTGAAGTTATTACTTCTCGCTTTTTGTTGACCTCTTCCTTGCCATTTCTGGTAGAATCTGCACACCTGCAAAGGTCTCAATCTCAGCATGTGTAGCTTGGAGAAATTATTCCTAGGAGGAAGGCCTGTTGTTTATAGTTTTTTTTTTTTAGAATAGTTCAGATAGAAATATCCGGGAAATGCATATATGTTTAATTAAAAGTTGATATGGATGCGATTGAGACCTATTTCAAAAGTGAAAAATAATAAAAAAAAATATTAAAGTTTTTTGAAAATTTCGTATCCGGGTTAGGGGCCACACGTGACCGCTCCGAAATAGATGGGATCTGCGGAACAAATGCCTGTAAAGTGATGGGGTTTCACGGGCCTTTTTTTGCGTCTTTGGCATGTTTACAATGTCTTTGACCGGCTCGGTATAGATTACTGAGTCCAGAAAACAGGCAAGAGCCTCGTGGCCACCCCACATTTTTCATCATGCGACGTCAACAAACGGCTTTCTCGACGGACTTTTTTTTTTTTTTTTTTTCGCTCAAGCAGTGGAAAATTTATTCAATTCACTACGGACCTAATTGTTTTGGTTGACGTTTGCCTCGCTTTTCTCGACCTGCAGCGGTCTGTGCCCATGCAGCGGTATAAAACCCCCCCACACGACAGTTGGACCCCTTTCTCCTTCATGAACATAACAGACCATCGGTCTGCATCACCCCATACCTTATATAGTAGTGATTCAGGGATCAAAGATCGCGTACAATCATTTTTTTACGATTTGGATAGTGCGCCCTCACAGCTTGTAGCCTATATCACCGATATCGACAAGTCCAAGTGGGCGTCGGCCGACCCGGACCCCGTTCAGCAGGTGCTGGCGGCGATTGTCAAGTGGGCACCACCTGAGTTTTGGCCAGCACTCGTGGCTATCGATATTAAACCGCTCGTGGCCCGCATCCGCAACTGGCTGCTGGCGATGATCCGGGCCAAGCGCAAGGAGCAGACCGAAGCGGGCCTAAAATTCATTGACAAGCTCAATGTCGACAAAGAGATTGTTGACCAGGTCAAACTCCAGCCGGTGTTGCGAGTTTTACGCAAATCTTCGGTCGCGTCGTTTGCTAAATCACTGGCAGACAAGTACGACCTAAGCCTGGACGATGACAAGCCCACTGCGGCCACTGCTGCTGTTACAGCTCCATCAACACCTCCATTGGATAGCAAAAAACGATGTTCTGCTGATACGGAGAGCCCCTGCAAACCACAGGTCACCATCCGCAGTGAACTGGCGATCCCTAAACGTCAAACGCGGCAAAAACAAAATAATTCCGAGCCTGCGCCCAATGCGGCGCCTGCTGCTCCTACTCTTGCCCCACCCCGGTCGTCATTTTCAGCTCTACTACTGCTCAACAAACGAGCTCGTGAAGAGCCATCGGTGGAGCATATTGAACCAAACCAGACCAAGAAACAAAAGCGTAAAACCTTCAAAAAGGTCCACTGGAAAGATGACGCGGTGCTACTCAAGGTGCGTGAGTTTGATAGCGACACATGCCCCACAGACCTTCATCAAGAACGGGTCGAGCCGCACGTAGGCGTGGCATCCATTTATCTCCCGTACGATCCCGTGGAGTTTGAAATCACTAATATTGCTGCAAACTATTTCCCCCAGATGGGGCGGAAACGCGGCGGCACAAAGATCGCCCCTAGTCCTCCCGACGAGCCAGGCAAACCACTAATGCTCGGCACGTCACCCTCGGAACCGTTTGAGCACTATGAGTACAAGGCTCCGCAACAAATCCCCAAGATCCGTGCTGCTCCTGCAGCAATCCCTTCTGATGTCCAAAAGTTCCTCACCAGCTACGCTCGAGGATCATGATGATTTATTTATAGTGCGGTATTCTGCTTGACTGACCGACCGACTGACTGACTGGCTGGCTGGCTAGCAGGGTAAGCGCGCCCGCTGTGCTCTACTGGCCCGCAATCTGTACATTAATCGACCCCGCAGTATGCTGTGATGAGTCTTAACCCGTATATATTTATTGATTTACGCTACTACAACCACGGGACATACCAACATATTGCACACTTTTATAGCCACTAGATAATCCCTACCCCCCACTGCTTAGTACACCTAGTTTGCTCACTAGTAGCACACTGACTACCGCTTACCTAGACAATGCTTGGTGCAGGAGAGGACCAGACTCGTTCCGAGGCCCAGCGTGGGCTGGGGATCCAATTTGGTCTGGCTGTCGCGTTGGGCGTCTGCTCGGTTATAGTGTTTAGTATGTGGCGGCGCAAGTGGCCGCGGCTCTATGCAGCGCGTACATTCCGCCGTCGAGACCTGCCGCCGCTCCCCAGCTCAATGTTTGGTTGGATGCGCATACTGTACCGTACTACTGATGAGCAGGTCCTCGAGTACGCTGGGCTCGACGCCTATGTGTTTTTGATGTTCTTCAGGGCCGCGTTCGATATCCTCATCCAGCTGTCGGTCATTTCGTTTGGTGCAATTGGTCCCTTGCGGTGGTATTATACTGGCAAGTATGATCAAGATGATGATCCCGATAAAAAACCCAAGCTGGAAGTGTTTTTTACTGCACTAGATTCGATGCTCGACTCTACCGCTAGCGATAAGGATGATAAAAAGCTACCGCGACAGTTTTTCAATAATTTTTTCTGGGCATATCCGGTTTTTACCGTGATATTTACCGCATTGTGCCTTCGCAGCCTTCGCAAGTATACGCTAAAGGTCGTGGCAGTGCGGCAAGAATACCTGGGGTCTCAAAACTCAATCACTGATCGCACGATTCGCATTACGGGAGTACCACAATCGATGCGTACAAAGCAGGCCCTGACTGAATACTTTGCCAATTTACACGTCGGTGATGCTCGCAGCGTCGTCCTGTGCCATGACTGGGCTCCTCTCGATAAACTGTTTAGCAAACGCCGGAAATTGATGCACAAACTCGAACGGCTATGGGCAGATTATCTGGGCCCTACTTTTGTCAATGAAATCGATATGGAGAATATTACTCTGCCCAACTCTCAGCTGGCAAACCCGGCAACTGGCAGCGTGCGCATCAACCGTAACAACTCACTAATCCCGCAAAATATCCGCCTTATGCGCCCCTATGCTCGCACTGGGTTCCTTGGCCTGTGGGGAACAAAGGTTGACTTGATTGAACTAGTCACAAAGCAGATTGATGAGCTCGACGTGAAAATTATCCAGGAACGGAGACGCACAAATATGCCCGTTACTCATACGGCATTTATTACCATGGAATCCGTACACGCTTGTCAAATGGCCGCCCAGGCGCTTCTCAACCCTGTGCCGCACCATTTGTTGACGCACCTCGCGCCGGCCCCACATGATGTTATTTGGAAAAACATCTACATGAGCGCTAGAAAGCGTAGCGTCCAACAATATGCAATAACAGTAGTGTTTTTGCTCTGTACTGTTTTTATGACCGCCCCATTCTACTACTTGTCACGGTTTATTGATGTCAATACAATCAAGCGATTTGTGCCGTGGTTGGCTAAATACCTTGAGGACTCGCCATGGCTCGAGACATTTGTAACTCAAGTGTTGACAACCTATATCTTCACGCTGCTAAACATTGTTGTTCCTTACTTTAATGCCTACCTGAGCGAGCGTCAGGGCTATATTTCTCGCGAAGACGTTGAACTGAGCACTGTATCAAAGAATTTCTTTTATGTGTTTGTTAACTTGTTTCTTGTGTTTACAATTGGTCAAAATATCAATACTTTACTTAGTTTCCCCAAGGATACTACCAAGTTTGCCACGACCCTGGCGCGGTCTCTGCGGCGTCTAAGCGCTTTTTACACTAATCTTATTGTGCTACAGGGTCTGGGGATTTTACCTACACGTTTGCTACAGGCAGGTAGTGTACTACAGTTTCCATTTTTCATGATTCATTGCAAGAGCGCGCGTGATTATCATGAATTATACAAACCATCGACGCTAAACTATGGTATTCTACTGCCTACCTCACTTTTAATTTTCTTGCTTGCACTCATGTACAGCATTCTTTCCGGCCGAATCCTCTTCTTTGGCGCCGTGTATTTTTTTATTGGTTATTATGTGTACAAGTACCAGTTTCTCTATTCGATGGTTCACCCGCAGCACTCGACTGGCCGTCTTTGGACTCTGATTATTCGCCGCACTTGCTTTGGTCTCGGTCTGTTCCAAATTGCCATGCTCGGTATTCTTGTCCTGCAAAGCCAATACACCTATGTGACACTAATTGCTCCCATGCCGTTTGTAGTAGCGGTATTTTGGTATGATTTTGAAAAGTTTACTGAACCATTGTTGCGATTCATCGCACTTGATGCAATCCATATTGAAGAGGACACTAATATAAACTCTGAACCGTATTATAGCGACGACTATGATGATGAGGGAGCGAGTTATGGCAACCAGACGTCAATCAATACCTTGAGCCATATCCCTCGCGTTCAGAGCGCAAATATGAGCTACAATCATTCGTCGATATTTGATATTGACGTAGAATCATCGGCGATGAGTGGCGGTGGTGTGTCGCGTCGTAAGCTGAACCGCCGCCAGTCGCGTACGCTGGACGAGGACCGCGAGCAGCACCTCAAGTACGTCAACCCGAACCTCGCAAGCCCTCTTGACGGCCCTTGGGTCGGTGTTGAGGGTAACGAGTGTATTATAGCCAACCCCAACGGTCTTGTGCGGCGACACATGTCGTTTGACGAGTGGGAGTAGCCTAGTGGCAGCAGCACGAGTCGTCGACCGGAATTTATTTAATGGCCACACATTTTTTCTTTATTTCTTAATATTTATTTAATCGAACAATCCTACTCCATCTCTCTCACCCTCGCAATATTGACGGCCACAGCATGTTTTCACACACATACCAGCGGGCTCCGAGCGCTGCAACGGTGATTGCCAGGGAATGCCAGTACGAGCCCTGGAGACAGACATGTAGAAACTCTGTAGTGATTATTCCCACTACATAAAGGCTGAGCTGGGATACATTTGCCGTATCATAGTCCCAGATCAATGTCAAAAGCGGTAGCAGCTTTGAAACTGACGACAGCAAGACTGTGGTGAAAATAGCCCGCGTGCTGCACCTGTTCTGGGACACACGAGCAAGCAGAAGCACGACTGCGTTGACGGTCAATACATCGGCTATACAAACCATTAAAAAGCTCATGTACTGATCCATAGTTGAGCTGCGGGCGAGCCATGCAGTTGTATCGGGAGTCGCCTCTTTCTCCATGCAAGCCCACCGAATGTAGACATCGAATAGCAAAATTAGGACCTGGATGCGAATGAATAAAAAAGAGTTTGTGCGCAGCACGTTAAATACAACATGCCTAATCGCCTGGGGCCGCAATAGGGCCACGTCAAGGGCCACCAGCACCGCGTCGTACTCGGTGTATTTGTCTGCAAAATTCTCACAATTACTACATGTAGTTGCCTTGATATTATCTGGGGAATAGATCGTGTAGAGGGATTCGACCGGCGAACCACACTCGACGCATATCATGAGGCGGACGCTGTGGCGCACACAGAGGAGGTTCTTTCGTTCTCATGTGGGTCCAACTACTCCCCCCTGGCGGAGGAGCCCCTCAGGTCTAGGTCATAATTTATTACTTTGGTTTAAAAACTACCTACATAAAGTCGCCGTCATCGAGCCCATCATCTTCTAGTTCGTTAACCGTCTCTGCTTTGACGGGGGCAGCCTGCTGCTTGGCACTGGCCTGCTTGACTTGGGGCTTAGCCCGCGAACCAAGACGTTTTGCCCGCTCATCTCTGTACTTTGCGTTAGCACTGGCCTGCAATGTAGCAATCACTTTGTTGACTTGCTCGCTATTGAGGGGGACCATCATGTCTCGGCAGGTCTCAATGATGAAATTAACGTGCTGGAGCTGCGAGTTTTTAGCATGAAGGTCATTGATAATCGGCACTACCGTTTGACGCAGACTGCTGTATTCTTTGGCATTAGTGGGCTTAAAGATGGCCAAATCACTAAGCTTGGCGGGACCAGCAGCTGGAGCGGCCGCGGGGGCCTTTTTGGCCCTTGACCGGGGGTGGATATCGGCCGCAGCAAGCAGATCAGCAGCACTGTCGAGATCTGCTTCGAGCTCCTTGTCTATTTGGTCCTTTTTCGATGCCTCGCTCGTTTTTTCCATCGCTTTGCGTTCACGATCCTCTTTTTCTTTTTGCTTTTTCTGGGCAATCCGCTGAGCACTGCTCAATTTGGGCTTGACCACTTTGGGCTTGTCGTCATCGCTAGCAGCGGCAGCCTCCCAGTCATCGAAAAGCTCATCTTCTTCGTCGAAATCATTGGTGCTAACCGGCACTGAAAAGTCCTCGTCGTCCCAGCTCATGGTGGTAAATGGCTAAAGGGGTGTTGCACTTGGATTAAGGGCCCCCCATCGAGCAGGCAGTTAGATGGTGATAGCAAGTGGAAGGCACTAGACCGAGAAATTGCTCTTTTTCTTTTTCTTTTTAGGCTTTGCATTTGGTTTGTTTTATTGCTGTTGATCTTTTGTTATACCATGCTTTCCTGGCAGATCTCCCCTGACTGACTCCACTAAGCATGTCAGAAAAGGCTCAGGTCGCCAACAGAGCGGAGATTTGGTCAGTTTGGGCCAACAATCACTGTCAGAACGAGCTTGAAGTATTTGAGAGCCATGGAATGGGTCTTCGAGCCCCTCGAAGCTTCAAAGAAGGTGACGTGCTGCTGCGAGTCCCTTCGTCGCTAGCGATTACCAGTTCAACTTCAATTAACGATGAAATGGCTAGTTGGCTACTAAATTGCAGCGGAGATGGCCCTCATTTACTGCATCGAGTGGTGGTTTACTTGGCTCTCCACCAAACCCAGTGGACTCCATACTTTAAACTGCTGCCCAGTCCCCAGGATCTAAGCTTGCCATTTACCTGGAATGCAGAAGACGATGATGAGCTGCTAGGTACCAGTATTGGAGATGCTACAGTGACCAAGCGTCGTTACGTCGACGCAATGTTTCGAACAACCCAGCCTATCGAGGGAATGACCCCGGCCCTTTGGTACCTCGCCTACGAGTGGATTGCATCTCGTTCGCTTGAGCAACCACAAACTGGCCAGCATGTGCTTGTTCCGTTCCTGGATTTAGTAAACCATTCTGAGGATGCCAACTCGCGCTACGACTTTGACGGCAAAGACTACCTATTGTTTGCTACAAAGGACATTGAAAAGGGCCAACAAGTATTTATTGATTACGGGGTGCGTTCTGCTGGAGAGTTTTTGTTCAAATATGGGTTTGTTCCCAGTACTCCAGACGAGACGATAATCCGTACTTATGACCCCATGAATGAAGATATCCGCAAGATAATCGATGTTAGTCGAGACCCGGACGTACCTGATGAGGAAACAAGGCAAATGCTCGCGGCCGCGTACGCGATTCTCCTGCAGTTTGTCGGCTGTGCCAGTTTTGAGATTCGGGGCAATGCATGGAAAGACAAGCTACTTGTACTGCTTGCTTGTGAAGACCTGGTTGAGCTCAAGTGCGTAGATGGCGTTTATGATTTGTATATTGGGGATGAGCCAATTGACCCTCTTAAAATCCAAGAGCTTTGCATAAAATACCCTGAAGTCGGCGAGCGAGCCCAAGAGCTGGCAAAGCAGCTTGTGCAATATTTTATTAGTGTGTTGCCAAAAACTCCCGGTGAGCGCACGAGGGCTCTTGTAGAGCATGAGCACCATGTGTATAGTCGTATATAGTTTATAGAGGGTGCACTGGCCGTGCCTGGTGTGCCCGCGGTGTGCCCGCGATGTATGATTCTAGAGTAGGTTACCAGAAATAAAAGTGTAAAAGACCGTATATGCATCTGGGTGCTAACATTGATGGCAAAGTTGATGCGACGGTGTCTCAATTTGCCCTTTGATCTAAGACTGTACCGGATTCCACGCTTTTTCGAGACGATGAGAATGAAACCACGAAAACGCGACCAGTTACACGAGAGGAGCCATGTTAATTCCCCATCGCCAGAGATTCATTTCTTATATTGTCTCCAAGTAATACATGTAGCTATTGAGATTATATTTAATTCGTACAGATCACTGCAAGCAATCGCCAGCGATGTCTGCAACACGCGGTTATACTGTGCAGCACCGCAAGGTCTGGGCCTCCCGTGGCCACTATATACTCGAATGATAGGTTTTGTATATAAATAGTCTCTATGCCTGTAACTCACTAATTGGCCTCAGCAACCCTCCACTCCCCCTCCACGAGCTGGTGGCCCACCTCACCACGACCCCTCCTGCAGGCTCGAGAATAGGACGCGTAAAGTGCCATCTCTACCGATTACATCATCAGGCCATGTGGACGCAGATATTGGGGACGTTATTGGCTCTATTTGCGGTTTTCTACACAATAATTTTAATTCTAAGTCACCATCCACGTGCAGTGCGCCCCAGTGAGCAGAAATATACCACAGCAGACGAGCCCCAGACTTGTTATGGCCTGCCGACCCTCGATCAGGAGCCCACCGTGGAGCTTAGCGTGGTTGTACCATGCTATAATGAAAGCCAACGACTTCCTATCATGCTCAAAGAGTCGATTCCATTTTTAGAGACCCGATTTGGCCGCAAATGGGAGATTTTGCTCTGCGACGATGGATCCAAGGACAATACCATTGCGGCCGCGTTTGACTGGATCAAGGCCAATGCACCCCTTTCCAGTAAAAATATTCGCGCTTGCAAACTCGAAGAGAACCGGGGTAAAGGCGGCGCAGTCACCCATGGCATAAAACATGCTGCTGGCCGTTACATTTTGTTTGCAGACGCCGACGGTGCGTCCAAGTTTAGCAACGTCGAGGATCTAATTGCAGCCGTGGATGGGCTTCAACGAGCGGTGGCGGTCGGTAGCCGCGCCCATCTCGTCAAGACCGACGCAGTGGTCAAACGTACTTTTATCCGCAACTTGCTCATGTACGGACTCCATACCCTGCTGTACGTGTTTGGAATCCGCTCAATCCACGATACTCAGTGTGGGTTCAAGCTTTTCACTCGCGACGCGGCCCGGGAAATCTTCCCGTTTATGCATAACGAGCGCTGGATCTTTGATGTGGAAGTGCTCATCATTGCCATGCGCAAGCAGATCCAGATCGTAGAAGTGCCCATATCGTGGCATGAAGTAGAAGGATCCAAGATCGATCTTGCTCGCGATAGTGTATTGATGGCCATTGATCTTGTAGTGATCCGGTTTGCCTATTTATTGGGTATCTACAAGCACTCGTAATGTATAGAACACGAGTGTGGCGATGCTGGGTATAACGAGTGACTACTTAGAGACTATTTAGAACTTATAAAAAAAAAAACATGGGCCTTAGCAAGAGTCACACTGAATGTTGGTGGTAGCACCACACCGGCAGCAGGCAGAGTTGCAGCCGAGGTTGGTGTAACCGCAGCTGTAGCAAATACCCTTAGACAACAAAGAAGAGCACCACGAGAACTTGGCCTTGGCCAACAAGAGCAAGCCGAGTCCACGCTTGTCGACATCAGCAAGCTCGACGGCAGTTGCGAGACTGCTGGCGTCAACAGAGTCATCAGGAGAAGGCATAGCGAGAGCAGAGGAGAGGAGGAACAAGATAGTAGAGAATTGCATGCTTGTGGTGAATTTGGTGCTGCTGAGCTCGTATATATAGCCCTCGCAGTGTGTCAGTGTAATGCCCGATATGAAACGAGTGGGGTGATCAGTCGATGTCCCCCAGTCGATATGAGGGCGTTTCGCATGGGGGTGATTTTTATATTTTCTCGGTGTACTTGCATTGATTAACCAAAAGTATAGTGGTACTAGCGCCCTGGGGACTTTGATGATGCTTCAATATTGCCCGTCCTCAAAACGCACAAGCACTACCGAGCCGACATTGAGGCATAGGGTAAGCGAGACATACATATAATCAATATGTTTCAGGCAGGTCAAGGGTACAGTGCTGCTATATCGAAAGCTTGGATGGGCAAACAGCTTGCTATGAGGGCCGGACGCTATTTCCTCGGAGGATGGTACAGCACCGAAGGTTGCCTACAAGAACGCCTTTGCGACTAGGGGCTATGACAATGTACTTCGCCTGCCGTGGCTCGAGAAGATCATTGCTGATGAGACAGCAATGTCGGATAATACCCAAAACGTACAGCGAAACGCACAAAGAGATACGCTGAAACTGGGCTGCACAGACATGGAGAAGGGTGGAGCCTTTTGGGAAAGGTAGTACCTCTGAACCTGTAGAGACGAATGCAACGTAGATTTTAAATAGCAAATTAATCTGGATCGATATTTTTAATTGGCAAGTAGTACTTCAGTAGTCACTGTGTTGCACTATGCCTCGCACCACACTTTGGCCCAATCTTCAGACCAAGCTGTGACACCTCATAGAGGGATATGTTAATGGCAATGTACTAGCTACAAACGAGATAGATCTTAATGATAGGTGAGCTTCATAGTTGCCACACCCCGACGATACCATCAACGCTCCACTTTGGGGTCTGCTGGTGCATGATGCACTACCGCTCTTGAATGAGCTAAAGACACACTGCGTATACTAATAGCACTCCAGAGTTAAACTATGGCTCTTGTACTCCAGGAAACATCCTGGTGCTCGATTTATCACCAGTTTACTCGATTTAATGCTCGACGCACCTCGTGCACCTTGTGCACCTCGCGCTGCCCTTGCTCACTTACGCTGGCTTCTAAATAGCCATCAACTACCACGCAGAAGCCTACTCGACTCAATGCTAATAATTATTTTTCTACAGAGTATTATCACCTTCACGGTACTTGTAAACCAAAGGCGAAGTGGGGATGTTACGCTCAAACTTGGTACCATCAGGACGTTGAGGAGGAATAATCGGATCTGGGTGGGCGTATTTCTTCAAAAGGTCCTGGGTCTGCTTAATCGCGAAATTGATTTGATACTTGTTGTCGAGGTTCTTGTTCTCGTCGAACTGGGAACGGATCTCAAGAGCCTTTGCACGCCACACATCTCTTCTATTGATCCATGACTTTGTGAGGCGAAGAGACTGGCGATATAATGTTTGAACAAGACGTTTGTGCTGTTCCTGAAGCGACATGGCCAATGAGAAGCTATGCGTTTCATAAGCAGCGAAACTTGTAGGCTGCCCAGGCCGCGGCGCCACCAGAGATCGTGGCGTTAGGTCTTTTTTTTTTTTTTTTTCACCCATTTCCTGAAATGGTAAGCGACTTTTCTGTTTATTTGAGAAAATCAACCTCCCCTGCGCAATGGACTTGATAGAATGGATGGTAAATAATCATGTGCAATTCTCAAAACGAATGGAAATTCGTGACTCTCCCCTCGGAGGAACCGGTGTCTTTGCTAGTACTGACATTTTCACTGACGATGTCTTACTGTGCGTGCCCAAAAAAGTTACTCTTTCCCCAAAAACATGTGGCATTGCTAATTTATTGTTGGACCTCGACTTGGACCCAATGCAGGCACTAGTTTTTGCATATATTTTCGAGAAGTCCCAGCCTAATAGCCCCTGGAAGGCATTTATCCACAGCATTCAACAAACTCCTCGCCCTGATGTTCCTCGAATGTGGCCACAGGATCAAAAAGATCTACTCAAACATACAGATATTGCATTTTCCGGTGGTCTTGACTACGAACAGTTTGAAATGGGCTTCGCTGAAGCAGCAGAGTTCTTTGCCGACCTTGGCTATGACTTGACGCTTGAAGAGTACACTGATGCAATTCTTCGAGTATCCAGTAGGGCATTCGATGTGGACAATTTCCATCAACTGGCCCTGGTCCCGGGTGCTTGTCTATTTAACCATAGCGACGCCAATAATGTCCGGTTCGAGACTGATGGTAGCGTTTGTGATATGTGCGGTGCCCAAGCATGTGGATGCCAGCATAGTAGCGACGATGAAGAGGATGAATTTGATGAAGAGGAACAAGATGAAGAAGAACCCGACGAGCAAGACGACATTAACGACGACGATGATGATGATCAATCTGATAATGAATCGGTAGATCTCGAAAATGTATGTGAAATTAGAGCTCTACAAACAATCACTCCGGGGCAAGAAATCTTTAATACTTATGGAGATGACGGAAATAGTGCGCTACTCTCCCGTTACGGCTTTGTTATCCCTCATAATCGCGATGAAGTGGTTGATATCACCAGAGATATGTTTCAATATTCAAAACGTAATGATATCAAGGACCGTTATCATTACTGGAAAAAGAACTTTGCCAAGTTTGTTGAAGAAGATGTAGACGAGGACGCCTGGCGAGACGCTTTATTTATTGATGCTGATGGCGAGCTGTCGGGACCGGCTACGCTGCTGGCTACAGTATTCTCGTTGAGCCAAAAGGAATACGCCAAGTTTGTAAAGACTGGATCGTATAATCTCAAGAGTGATCAACCTGTCAAGGTTATTCTCTGCAAGATCCTAGAATCACGGCTCACAAACTATCGCGATGGCGAGCTCAGTAGCTCTCAATACTTTGCCAAAGCCAAGACGCTCGATTACCCACTTAAAGCCGTTGCGGAGCTTATCGGTACTGAAAAAGAAGTCGTTGAAAAGGCGCTTGCGGATGTCAAAAGCTGAACTTTGCGCGTGTGCGTATACATACTTTGTGGTATTATATCGGGGTATTTAATATATAGAAATTTAAGCATTACTGGTCCTTGGCAAATCCCATCTCGTTAGCAAACTCTTTCCTTTCCTTGATTGTGAGGCCATCGTGCTCCCAGGCAGCAGAGGAGGTGCGTCCTCTTCTGAGCACTTGGGGTTTAGCAAAGATCTTGTCAATATCCAGGCGGCCCATGCCTCCAAATACAGTGTTTGGATCAAGACCAGTTTGAGAGCTTATCTGCCTTCTTATCTCAGGAGTTGCAGCCCACGAGCGAAGCAGGGATTGTCCACTGCTGTCATTATCGGAGATATCGGGAAGGGTCATTTGACCAGGCGAGGGGGCCGGAGCACGAAGTGGCTTTTTGAGCCCTACACGAAATGGAGTAGTTGTAGAGTAGCCAGACGGGAGGGTCCGGTCTGCAGTACCTGTTTGACTATTGGCCGAGATGGGGATTTTCGATGGCACGACCCTTGGTATAGCACTTGCGCCACCACCAGACAGAAACAGATTATTTGCTTTAGGCTCTGGAGTATTCTTTGCAGTTGTAGGGGTAGCAGAGCCGGGGTTCTGAGGCGCTTTAAATGTCGCGCGGCCGGGCGACTGATTCTTGACATTAATGCGCAGCGACATCGCACCAGTACTCTTGGGGGTGGAAGAGCTATCGGCTATGCCAGACCCGGAAGAATGTTGAAGCGATGAGACTGTGGGGATCATAAGCCTCGCGAGGGCAGCGCTCGTAGTAGGCGGTGCTGCCTGAACTCTGGGAGCCTTTGGCTTTGTTGGCGAACTCGAGAGGGAATCAATTTTAGGGTATCGCACAGGCGAACGTCCTGGTGAGCGAGCAGGCGAACGAGCAGGCGATTGGGCTCTTGACCTTTGCGGGGAACGACTTGACGAGCGACTGCCCCGAGAAGTAGTGATAGACGAGTCAGTCCGATCCATATTGTAGGACAAGTCAGGATTGCCTTTTTGCTGTGCCACTTTCAGTGGCTGCGGGTTTCCAGAAACCTCGTTCAGGGGTCTTCTGAATGATGGAGCAGTGATGGGACGCTGCATCGCCGCCTTTTTGCGCACTGGAGATTTTGCGGTCCTCGTGGGACTTGGTGAGGGATTCAAAGCACGCTTTGGTTGTGAGGGGGCACTGATCTGAGGAATTGAAGGCATTTTCATCATAACAGGTACTTCGATCTGTTTTTCAAGGATGATCTGGTCGGGCAGTTCTCGAGCGAGATCATCGAAAATCCGCTGCACAAAAGTAGCACAGCGAGTACTGTGTTCGAATATTAATGAGTTTGCAAAAATTAGCTCATTAGAGATCCAAGCCATCGTTTTCTTTGGTTTTGGTTTAGTGATACTTTGCGGGTTGTTTACAATTAAACTGTTTTGATTGTTTACAATTTAATGTCATTTTAGCATCACGTGACACGCATATGCATGCGGCCAAGTGAATGGATCAAACTGCCGCTAAGCTCGTCACTAAGGTAAAACAAGTAATTTACGGTAATATAGAAAGGGTACTAACTTTTTGAACCGACGGTATTGCGGGACTGGTCGTTGGTGTTCTGTAAATCTTATCTATTTATCATATCCATTAAACTATTTTTAAAAGACTTTTTGGTACCCTTTTAAGAGAAATAAATCATAAATTCAGCCTTTTTGCGTCCAGATAGTAGCATTGAATAAACGGAATAAGCTACGCCGGTGCAATAAGGCAGGTCTAATTAACCACTGTTCGTGGCAAGTGTTTCACCAATGTATAACACTTATTAAAAGCAATGATAGAGAGATAACCCACTGAAAATTGCTGTCTGATAGTCGCGATAAAACTTCGACGAAACAACACTACCTGATCGCCAGAATATGTCTATCCGCGATACGGGCATACTTTTGAATATCTGGGTTATCGGAATACAGCAGGGGTTGTAAATGTCTATGAGTGGAGCGGCACTCGAGCTCCTCTGCGCGGGTCTCGGAAATTTTTGCAATTAACTTGACTGCTTCAAGCTGGACCTGCTTATCAGTCGAGTCCGACAAGTAGTCAATAATCTTGTAGTGAAGGTCATAATCAACCATTTTATCAAACATACTCTTTTTAGAGTTGTAATGGATATCGTGCGATAGATCATAAAGCGATTGCAGCGCAGCTCTAGAGGTTCTCGGGTCGCCCGACTCGAGACTCGGTTTGGCCCGTTTAAGAATAGACTTGGTTTGCTCCCATCTGAGGATTTTTTTATCACCAAGGCTGTTCATTCTACCTATCCAGGACACAAGAAAAGGCGGGTATCCACTCAATCGCTCAAACACTCGAAACGCCGGCTCAACTAGATTCATCGACAAATGGGTTCGCAACAGCTCGGGTTTGATGCAAACTTCAGAGTAAAGTGCCGCAGCCGTGAATTTACCGGTCTCTGGGTCGGAACTCTTTAGGAGGGCGATATAGTCAGGCCACTCGGTCGCATATAGCATCACCACGACGAACCGGAGCTGGTTGAGATCAATGATTTCAAATACCTTTGGTTCATGTTTTTTCGTATTTCCGGCCTTGTACACCCGTTTACAATTGGCAAGGGTTTTCTCAAGCACAGGCGACTTGGCGACCAACAGGCAGCAGAGCCAGGCGGCTGATCTCTGCTTGATTTTATCGGGGCTCGAGAGACGGGCAATTAATTCGTCACAGAATTCTTGTTCTGCAGCCACCAGGTTAACAATATGGTTTGCGACGTTGTTGAACCGGCTTTTTGTCAATGGTTGGACAAACTGGGGGATAAAGTCTATGATTTTAAACACACATTCAACGTCCTGGCGAACGCTTTTGGGGAGGGTACCACATTGAGCCCACTCATCAATTGCTCGATCGAAAGTTGCATCGTCGATGGCCATGTGGTATCGGTGGGAAACTGCGGAAGATGGACACCACGGAGAGAGGGTCTTTGCCCTATGCAGGGCTACCTGCATATATTAGGTTGCCCACACCGGGCTGTGCATGTCATGCATGGCAAGAAGAGGGAAAAGAATGCGGCTTCGGCAGTTGTTGAATCGACTATGCCAGTGTATATAGCTAGATTAGGGGCTCAACGAATCAACCCCTTTTTTTTTCTCTGCCTTGTGTATGGTTTGTTAGTTATCTACCAACAAAAACTATGCATAGACCAAGGGGGAGGGGGCCTTGGCTATCCATTACCAAGACACGTGAATTAAGGTCCCCGTTGAAACAAGTGAGGTAATTAAATATTTTTAGTACTTTGGGGTTGATCTTGAAGGGGCGTAGAATGAAATAAACTAGAAATCTACCGTTCACATAGGCTATATTGCACGTAAAAAAATACCTGTTGAACGCTATGGTGCTAAGTATGGGTTATTTAAACGGCAGACGAGAGGGGTATACAAGTCTTTTTTTGAGCCAAGCCGCCTTCCTTAGGCCGCTGAGGTTGCATGGTTGGGGACGATCTTTATGCCGGAAAAGTCCGCTTGCAGTACCTTTGAACACTACCAAAGTACTCACTTTTTATAAAAATGTTACAATTTACTATACATAGCTAATCAACTGCCCATTCGGGGAACAAAATGACTCTCTAGTATGCCGCTCACCCCACAGTCTACACCCACACTATCGCAACTCAGGGATTAAATTAATTACATGTCCAGTAGTCCATACCGATTCAATGTTTGCCATTAGCTCTCTCTCGCCGTTTTGGCGAGTCTCGACCGTAAACGCAGATGAGTGCGGGGTTAAGAATATGTTTTTATTGGCAATGAGGTCAGGATGTACCTGGGGTTCGTGCTCATACACATCAAGACCTGCAGAAGCAATTTTACCCGACCCAAGTCCATCTACGAGTGCTTGCTCGTCAATTACACCACCACGTGAGATATTGACAATAACCACTCCATCTTTGCACTTTGTAATTGTATTTTTATTAAGAAGATGATGAGTACTGGAATTGTAAGGGCAAGAAAAGATGATCACATCACTTGTTTTCCAGGTGGTCTCAAGATCAACATACTCGGCACCAGATGCGTCCTCTGCAGATGCTGGTCTCCGGTTGCAATACTGGATCTTGTCGAACCCAAAGGGCAAAAGACGATCCTTGATCTTGGTACCAATACTACCCATACCGACAATGGTCAAGGTATGGCCGTCGGGGTCATGACAGTCGTGGCGGTTGAGTGTTCCCTGCCATTCGTTGGCCCTTAGACTCGTTGTAAGTCGGTAAAAATTACGCATAGCAGCAAAGGTCAGAAAAACAGCTGCATTCGCCGTTGAAGATGCCACATGGGCAGGACTATTGGCCAGCTCAATACCGTTATCTTTCCAATCATAGGGGTTCCCAAGGCACTCGTATCCAGCACCCAGGTGGATTACTGCCTTGACCCCCTTCATCTGGTCAATTACCTCCCGCGGGTATCCTCCAATTCTTCTTGCTGTACGTAGAGTATCAACAATGACGTCTACATCATTTTTGGCTATACATTCGAGCAATTCGGCATGGTTTGTAGGACAAGCAATGACCAAATTATGGTTATACTTCTTTGCCAACTCGAGCCATTCTTCTTTCAAATAGCCAATCGCTTCTGTATACACTAGTAGTGATTTCATGTGATTGGGTGAACGAGAAACGGTTGCCAAGACATCTCGATGCACCTCGATCGATAAGGCCATTCCAGCTATGCTGCCTCGAGTCTTTTGATCAATATCAATCAAATTAGCCAAATTTTTGAGACTATAATGTAAAATGTACCCTCGATTGCAATTATATCGTGTAGGTACGTTATACGACTCTGCGCAAATCTGATAGTGAAAAATGGCTGCAACAGTCGCAAAAATCTATGAATTGACAGTTTCTCTATTGATCTATTTGCGCTGTTCAGGTACTAAATGAATTACGTGCCCAGTTTTAATAACCGATTCCACGTCCTCGATGAGCTCACGTTCTATGTTGTACCGAGTTTCAATAGAATGAGCACCAACATGAGGCAGAAGGTAAACACAATCATTGGCAATAAGATCGGGGTGAGCATGAGGTTCATTCTCAAAAACGTCAAGGCCAGCAGACCCGATCTTTCCCGATTTAAGGCCATCCACGAGCGCTTGCTCATCAATCACTCCACCACGAGCAATATTTACAATCACTACGCCGTCTTTGCACTTGGAAATTGCTTCTTTATTGAACAGATGATGAGTGCTGGCGTTATATGGACAAGCAAAGATTATAACATCGCTTGTCTTCCATACTGTGTCGAGATCGACAAACTCGGCGCCTGCAGCGACCTCAGGTGCTGCCGGTCGGCGATTGCTATACTGGATCCTATCGAACTCAAATGGCAGGAGACGGTCCTTGATCTTTCTGCCAACACTGCCCATACCAACAACCGAAACTACTTGACCCTCTGGGTCGTGGCACTCCTCAACAGGAAGTGATCCAAGCCAGTTGCCAGCCTTGAGTGAGACATTATGGTAATTGAACTTGCGCATTGCCGCAAAGGTCAAAAATATGGCTGTGTTTGCGGTGGAGGGAGCGACATGGGTAGGAGCATTGGCGACTTCGACCCCTGCGGAATCCCAATCGGAGATGCTTCCCAGCACGTCATAGCCCGCCCCTTGATGGATTATAGCTTTAATTCCCAGCTTATCGATAATATGTTTGGGATAGCCACCCATTCTTCGAGCACTGAACCAAGTATTAACTATCACCTCGACGTCATTATTTGTACAGTACTCGAGCAGATCGTCATGAGTATTGACTTTGCCAATAATCAAATTGTAACCATTATCTCTGGTCAATGCTTGCCACTCATCGTGTAGATAGGCATAGGCTTCCTGGAGAACCAAGATGGACTTCATGGTGAGAAGTTACGATGGGACAGGCATACATATATATCGCCCGTGAGGACGAGGACAAAAGAGTCATACATACAGATATAAAGTGAGGGCCTAAGTGACATATTCCAAAAGCTGACGCACATTTTGGAGGAAATCTAGTACGGTTTGAGACGGTATGCCTCTAACGTTTATCCCTGGCAGATTGCCATTGTGACTCTGTAGGCTATGAACCAAAGTGATCAACTATACTCTATCGCACAGCTATCCTTTCTAACTCAGTTTCTCGTGCCGATCCGTATAATTCCAAGTTTTGATGAAGGTTTCGTTTTGCATAGGGCTCCTCCTCCTCCTCCTCCTGCCATTTCCAGATTCCTCATGCAAGCTGACTTGAAACAGGCAGCTATGACTGATCTGTGCGATGGTAGCTGGTGCTGGGATGTTACAGGAATTGAAATGGCTAAGCGTGCTTTTTAGACAGAGTCCTCTTCTTTTCCTTTTCTACTTTTCATTCACCAATGACGTTTTCTCATAGTTAATATAGACTCTTCGTAGTACCTGTATGGCCCGTTTTGAGACTTGTCTGCTTAAGAACAAGCGGCTAAAGAAATCCATCGATATTATCTACTTTTTATTTGCGCAACTCAGGCACTAAATTAATTACATGGCCAGTTTTGATAACCGACTCGACATTTTCAAGAAGCTCGCGCTCGACGTTACGGCGTGTTTCAATGGCGTGAGTAGCAGCATGAGGTAGCAGATACACGTCATCGTTGGCAATGAGATCAGGATGAGGGTGTGGCTCATTCTCAAACACATCAAGGCCAGCAGACCCGATCTTTCCCGATTTGAGACCGTCTACAAGCGCCTGTTCATCGATAACTCCTCCACGGGCGATGTTTACAATCACGACACCATCTTTGCACTTTGCAATTGTTTCCTTATTCAAAAGATGGTGGGTACTAGCATTATAAGGGCAGGCAAAGATGATAACATCGCTTGTCTTCCACACAGTTTCAAGGTCGACAAACTCAGCGCCAGCAGCGGTCTCAGGGGAAGCGGGGCGGCGATTGCTGTATTGAACTTTGCCAAATTCATATGGTAAAAGCCGATTCTTAATTTTACTGCCAATACTGCCCATACCAACAATGGAAACGACTTGGCCATCGGGATCATGGCACTCAACTACTGGCAAAGTTCCAAGCCATTTTCCAGCTCTTAGAGAGACATTGAGACGATTAAATTTACGCATAGCAGCAAAAGTCAAAAACACGGCTGTGTTTGCGGTGGAGGGGGCAACATGGGTAGGAGCGTTGGCGATCTCGGTGCCGACTGCCTCCCAATCAGCGATATTGCCGAGCACGTCGTAGCCAGCACCTTGATGAACTACTGCCTTGAGGGCGAGTTTTTCGATAAGCTCCTTTGAATAGCCACCCATTCTACGGGCGGTGGGCCAGGTATTTACCATCACCTCGATCTCGTTGTTGGTGAAATACTCGAGAAGATCTTCGCGAGTGTCAACCTTGGCGACAATCAAATTATAGGCATTATCTTTTGCCAAGGCCTTCCATTCCTCTTTAAGGTAGTTGTACGCCTCTGGTTGCAGCAAGATGGATTTCATAGTAAAATGGAAATTGATGAATGACAGAGCCTGCGGCCGATTGATAAGGACCAAAAGAGTCATAAATGCAAGCGCCAGCTAAGATAAGGAGCGATAAGTATAATTCATTTTGCTAGTTGTTTTGATAAGAATCGCCAAAAAACAGTGCAGTAGTGAATACCAAATCGGGTATCTCTTGGTCAATTACGATCACGACTCTTGAGGCTACAAAACAGGCAATTAAGCACATTTTATTAACCAAAGTTTCGCTTAAAACCAATTCCTCGGGCCGATTTGTCCAAGTCCAAGTTTTAGGAAATTCGTGCTAAAAAGGTTCTCATTACACTGCTTGTTCCGGCTGACTGAACCAACGGACTCAAAGAATCATGAATGACACTCCAATGACGGACCGAGAAAAAGTTATGGCCCTTGTCTCTAAAAGAGACGAGATGGTCAAGGAACTGGATGGTATTTTGGCTAGTTTGGACGAACAAGGGGTCGGGATGCAGCGCACTTTGACTACGTTTGACGGATACCCGCGAGACGATGTAGATATTCCATTGATCCGATCTCAACGACAAAAAGCCATAATGCTACAAAATGACATTAAACAAGTCATGGAAGATATCAGAAAGGGACTACCTAATGTGTTGAACAAACCCGAACCACCAAAACAACTCAAGCCGTTCTGCTATGTCGCTTCAGTTGATACCCCCAAGGGCCTGCAGGAAGGGGATAAAATCATTTGGTTTGGAAGTATCAATGAAAATAACCATAATGGGTTGAGGGCGTTACCGGGTCAATTGCATAAACAGCCACTGCGAGTGACGGTACTGCGAGGGGACCAGGAGCTTGAGCTCAAGATTGATGCGGGGGGCAAGTTGGGATGTAGAGTTTTGCCGTTGTGATGAGTGCGTGAGAGCATCTTTGCCTTCATGCTACCCTGCGGCATGCGCATGAAAAATTCCCCTTTTGACGAATCTAACTAAACTGCTCTTTCAGCTAGACGACTGATTTAATTTGTTTTGTATTTGAGTTCTCCTATAAGCATTAAATAATACGATTTCCGAGACCTCTAGATTCCCCTCAAACACGGCCATCATCAATTTCACTCGTTTCCCCGGATTCTGAGTCAGCGCTAATCTGCCCCTCTACCCGCCGGTAGTGAAAAATTAAACTCCCAACCGACTTTTTCGCCGAAAAATCTATAAAACAGTGGCAAATACATTGCTAGTCATATAATTTAATCCTTGTTATTGTAATTTACTAGTCCCACCCTGTTCAATTGCAGCCATGGCCATGCTCCAAATGGGGATCTGGGCCTGACTAAGGCCTAGAATTTTCCAAGACCTATATAAACCCCGGAGCCGCTCCCCCCAATCAATTGTTAATATGTTGCGCAGTGTTAGAAACGTGCGCCACCTTTCGTACAAGGAACTTAAATTCGGCGTCGAGGGCCGTGCTGCTCTTCTCAAGGGTGTTGATACTCTTGCCAAGGCAGTTAGTGTCACCCTCGGCCCCAAGGGTCGCAATGTCCTTATTGAGCAGCCATTTGGCAGCCCCAAAATCACCAAGGATGGTGTTACTGTTGCCAGAAGCATTACTCTCGAGGATAAATTCGAGAACTTGGGTGCCAAGCTCTTGCAGGACGTTGCCTCCAAGACCAACGAGACCGCCGGTGATGGTACCACCAGCGCCACTGTTCTTGGTCGCTCCATCTTTACCGAGTCAGTAAAGAATGTTGCTGCTGGTTGCAACCCCCAGGATTTGCGCCGCGGTACCCAGGCTGCCGTTGAGAAGGTCGTCAGCTACCTTCGCAGCCAAAAGAAGGAGATCACTACTTCTGAGGAAATTGCTCAAGTCGCCACTATTTCTGCTAATGGAGATGGTCACATTGGACGCTTGATTGCCAGTGCCATGGAGAAGGTCGGCAAGGAAGGTGTCATCACTGTTAAGGAGGGCAAGACCCTTGAGGATGAACTCGACGTTACTGAGGGTATGCGCTTCGACCGTGGTTATATCTCCCCTTACTTTATTACTGATTCAAAAGCCGCCAAGACCGAGTTTGAGAACCCCCTTCTTATGCTCAGCGAGAAGAAGATCTCTCAGATCAACGATATCTTGCCCGCTCTTGAGATCTCCAACAAGACTCGTCGCCCCCTCGTGATCATTGCCGAGGACATTGACGGTGAGGCTCTTGCTGCTTGTATTCTCAACAAGCTTCGTGGCCAAGTCCAGGTCTGCTGCGTCAAGGCTCCTGGTTTCGGTGACAACCGCAAAAACACTCTTGGTGATATCGCCATTCTTACCGGTGGTACTGTATTCACTGAAGAGCTCGACATCAAGCCCGAGAATGCCACTCCTGACCTTTTCGGTAACTGTGGCTCCATCACCATCACCAAGGACGATACCATTGTTCTTAATGGCCAGGGCTCTCGTGACGCTGTTGCTCAGCGCTGCGAGCAGATTCGCGGCTACGTCAACGACGCCTCCACTTCTGAATACGAAAAGGAGAAGCTCCAAGAGCGTTTGGCCAAGCTCAGCGGCGGTGTTGCCGTGATCCGTGTTGGTGGTTCCAGCGAGGTCGAGGTTGGTGAGAAGAAGGACCGCTTTGTCGATGCTCTTAACGCCACTCGTGCTGCTGTTGAGGACGGTATTTTGCCTGGTGGTGGTACTGCTTTGCTCAAGGCCTCTATCCAGCTCGATGACGTCAAGACCAACAACTTTGACCAGCGTCTCGGTGTCCAGATCATCCAGAACGCCATCCGTGGCCCTGCCCGCACCATTGTCGAGAATGCCGGCGGTGAGGGTTCTGTCGTTGTTGGCAAGCTCATCGACGAGTACGGAGCCGACTTTAACATGGGTTTCGACGCCGCTACTGGCGAGTACACCAACATGATTGCTCGTGGTGTCATCGACCCCTTCAAGGTTGTCCGCACCGGTTTGGTCGATGCCAGCGGTGTTGCCAGCTTGTTGGCCACTACTGAGTGCGCCATTGTCGACGCTCCTCAGCCTCCCGCTGCTCCTGCCCCTGCCGGTGGTATGGGTGGCATGCCTGGTATGGGCGGCATGGGCTTTTAATTGTAAATAGTGTAAATATTTGACGAGTTCCGTTTCTATTTTTATTATTACAAGTGCGACGATGTGGGTGCAGTGCAGGTTGCCACAATTGCGCAGCGGCTACGGAAGCGCTTTGTAGGGAAAGATGCACAAGAGATGTCACTTTAATGCTATAAATATAAATTTATATGTACATTGTTGATGGTGGTAAAACACAATGTTCTCCGTAAGCTGTTGCAATCCCTGGAAATCCATCCCCCGAGTGACGCATACTTGTGGCAACTCGCATATCTCAGGCAGGAGTTATGCAGCCCATGATCAATCGCCATTTACGCGGCCTCCAGCGGGGCACCTGAGTGACAAACGGACCATTAGCACAAAATCAACATACCCGGAATCGATTCTTTAGACTAAATAAGCTCCGGCACTCCTGGCGCCTGGCCGCCAAGTTACCTCTTTACTACATATCTGACTCCGCCAGTCTCGTTCCCACGTAAGCAAATGGTAAGTAGCAAATGAAGGCCACCAGGGCCGAGCCTCACAGCGAGCTGGTGGCCGCTAGTGAGCCCGTGTGCAACAAGTACATACTAACAATAGTCACAATCGCTTCGTCCGTATTTGAATGCCGTGCGTAGCAGTCTCAACTCTGCCCTTTGCCTCGACAGCTTTGGCAGCGAGATTGTCGAACGGCAGAATTACCCCGAAGTAGAAGCAGGCAATAACCCACTGGCGCTTTTAAATAATATGCACATTTCTCGTAACGAAAATGAGCGGGTACTCATCGAGCCCAGTATCAATTCATGTCGACTATCGATCGCCATCAAGCAGGCCGACGAGATCGAGCATATTCTTGTGCACCAATTTACCCGATTCCTCACCCGCCGTGCTGAATCGTTTTTTATCCTCCGTAGAGTCCCTGTTGAGGGCTACGATATCTCGTTCCTCATCACCTATGCTCACACCACAACTATGCTTAAACACAAGCTCGTGGACTTTATTATTGAGTTTATGCAGGAAGTCGACAAGGAGATTTCCGAGATGAAATTATTTTTGAATGCTAGAGCACGCCAGGTCGCAGAAAGTTATCTTGCACCGTTCGATAGTTGAATGGGGCTTTTGGCAGTTTGATGCTGCGATAAACATATGTAAATTATAAACTATGTGGTTAATTGGTTGCAATTCTTGAGTGCGACTGCTTGGTTGGCGGTGGTTGCAGGAGGTTGGACAAAATCATGGGTCTATTGACAGTCGTAGTCGTTTATGCTATCAGCAGTTTGGCTCGGGATTATTGGCTGACTCGGCACCCCCCTCAGAATAGGACTCGGGGCCCGACCCCGGCCGGCCGTAGTACAAGCTGCCCTAGCAACCAATTTAGTTGACGATTTAGATCTCAAAAAAAAAAACTGTACTCATAGCTCCAGCCATGCTGCTGTCACTACAACCTACTGTTGGGGTCATAGCGGGCTGATCCCGAGCCCCGCATATTGCATTTAGGGGGATTTTCCGTTGTCAATTCTATTAGCCCACCATTTCGTCTAGTTCATGAATAACGCTTGTTGTACGCAATTATAATTCTGTTAGATAAATTAAGCTTCACCACGAGCCAATGCACTGTTATTTGCCTTTAATGTTTTTTTTTTTCACTGCTTATGCACCCTGCCCTGCGGCAACGCGAGTCGATGCACGTCTGACTGATGTCCCCCCATCAGCACGAAATTTACGGCTCACGACCAAAACCAGGGTGAAAAATTCAGATTAGTCTTGTGGGTACATTTTCCACAATGCAATTATGCAAGAGGACCCCTTCAAATAGCTATATGATACTATCAATCGACGACTTTTGACCGGCCCGATAACAGGAATTGGCAGACCTATCATTTGTAGTAGCTCAATTCGGCCTCAATCAGTTTAATCAAACTATATCATCACTAAACTGGCCCTATACCACCCTCGGCATTCACCGTCCAGATTGAAAAATTGGTTCGGAAAATACCCTTGGGTTAGGGCCTCCAAAGACGATATACAAGCGGCGATAGCACCACTTTTGAGTGGCATAGGAGAAATCCCATAGACCGTTTGGAATATCTCAGAGTTGAATGAAATTAGAGGGGCAAATGCAATATATAGATAGTTCCCTAGTCAGTGATTTCGACGAGTCTCCTCAAAGTCAACCGAGCCCTCCCAGTCAAGCACCTCCTCCTGGGGCTGCCCCAGGGCCTGCTCCTGGTAGCACCACTCAGTCGGGCAGTGGAAAACGAGCATCTAAATCGGGGGATTCTGGCTCAGTCCAAGGATGTCGTAGCACTGATCTTAAAATCAGGGCCTGTGATGAATGCCGCAAACGCAAAACTGCCTGTTATATTTTGGAAAATTCCAACCAATGCTTTAGATGCAAAATGGAAGACATTGATTGCACATTTACTACCGGTACCAAGAAATCCAACCAACAAAAGCCGCTTGGCCAACCAAAGAATAAAGCAAGCCCATTATTGGACGACTACTCGAATTTACCGGGAAAATCACTGCTTAAACGGACCTTGTCACTGCAACACCCAAGATCCTCCTTCACAGTAGCAGACTCGACATTGTTTGATAGAATTGTTCTCAATACGATTGGCCTCGATAAGAATAACCAGGCTCAATTAAGCCCCAATCTTCACTTGCGACGAGTCAGCCCCGATACATTGTTTATTGTGCGGACCGAGACAGGTGTTCCTCAATGGGTAAATGAATCGGAGGATATTGAACGGGCAGTATCGCCATTCGGCTGGGCTCTTGTAAACTGTTATTTCCAGCACTGCCAGCCGGTCAATCCAGTACTCCACGAAAAGGTTTTTTTGGAAAAATACCAACGCAACTACCGCGAGCTCACTCCTTCATTGCTTGGTGCCGTGTACTGTCTTGGTCTTAAGTGGTGGTATCATAGCAACGATTTATGCACTACTGCTCGCCCTGGCCATCTTCATGATTTACTCTACCAATTATCTATCAACTCGTTTTTCGCCGCCAGTGGCCGTCCCAACATTTCCCTTATTCAATCGGGCCTTTTGCTATTGCAGTGCGCAAACTCGGATCACCAAACAATGGCTATTTCCTCGGTAATTACAAACTTGGCCTACAGACTGTCGCTAAATACAAACTGCCTCAACTGGAAACTGCCAAAGTGGGAACGGTATCTTCGAATCAGATTGTCGTGGGCTGTATTTGCCCAGAATAAATGGACAGCGCTTGAGGAGTCACTGCCCTCGCAAATCAATGAACATAATTGGGAACTTATCCCCCTATCGGATGAGTATTTTGAGTTGGATGGTATGCAGCAGCCAATGATTTCGCTGTTTATTTCACAGTGTAGATTGAGCACGATCATTAATGATATTCAAAACCTTATCTCGTACCCCCTTCACACGCCTGCATTGGAAGACGTCTTGACCCAGGTAAAGCCGATCCAAATGAACCTTCGCAAGTTCCATCAAGAGTTTACTGCAGAGTTTGGCGCAGGAAGCCAGTACGAGGAGGCCGGTGCCGGCACTAGCCACGTGCAGCTGGTTGGCTTTTCGCTACAACTGTCGTATATTTGTGCTGAAATTACTCTTCATCGCCATATTATCACAAAACTGCACGATACGGTTGGTTCCGACCCTCAGCTCGCAAGCATTTGCGTAAACGCCGCCGAGTCGCGCCTTTTCGCTGCCACTGATCTTGTGGCGGGAATGAAGAGCCAGAATGTGCAAAATATGTACAACTTTAATGCGGCAAACAACCTGGCGCTTATTGGTGTGTTTGCGGCTTTGATGCAGCTCACTACCTCTGATCTCCAAAAGAAGCAGTTGTACAAAGCAAGGTTCCAGACATATGTTGCCAACCTGAAGCTTTTTAGCGAGTACGACGTAATTTCTGCTGCCATTCGGTTGCTGAGCTCGTCGGTAGCGGGTATTTCCGATCTTGTGTAGTTCAGTGGTGGGCAAGCAATCGCTTGGATTTTGAATAGATTTAGTCTTTATTTATTATTTATTTGATATGTTCAGTAGTAGGTGGTCGCCTACTGAATTATGAGCAGCGCTAGCTGGCTAAAGCATTGGGGCCGTAAAAGTGCCGCTCACATTGCATCACTGTCGTCAGTCATTAACACTTTGATATAAATAGTATGTACAATACAACAAAAAAAAACAAAACATGCACATATAGCACGCCAGCTACAGAAACTTGGCCGAGCTCTGGTTGTTTGCGGTCTCGGGCTTTTCGGTTTGGAACAAGCCACTCAAGTCATTTGAAAGTTGAGAGTCGGTTTGACCGGTACTACTGGTAGTCTTGCTAGGTGTCACTGCCTTGGGTAATTGGACACTCTCAGCTCTCCACTTTTGGTCGAGCTCTCGCAAATCCTTAAAAATGTCGTCATAGTTCTCGGGTTTTTCCTTGACCATCAATTCATGGTCAACGTCGAATTTTTCCCCATTCTTCAACCGCTTAATCACATTGTCCATCACTTTAAGATCAGTGCTCGTCCGCTCTTCAATTCGATCATGCTCATTGCGAAGACGAATGATCCACATTAGCTCACTGGCGACCGAGCCGACCATAAACAACATAAACACGTTTTCTCCACGGCTTTTTGCAAAATTAAATATCCTTTGGAAAACCATTCTTTACTCCAAAAAAAAAAAAAAAAGAAACGGAATCTCCGACTGTGCGAGCAGTTGCAATGGAAATTTCAGCTGACTACACATTCATAGACATTCATCTCTGCACCCAAAGTCAAGATGTTGAGAAAGAGCCTTGGATTAGCGTCTCGCGTCAAAGCTAAACGGTTTCACAGTTTACCTGATCTCCAGCTTGATAAGACCAAGGGAATTCCTGGTCTTTTCAGTCCTCGTGGCCTCGAGATCGCTTGGTTCGAGTACCAGCAGCATGTGCTCGACAACCTCAACGAACTGATCAAACAGCGCGAAGGGTACTCGGGAAGTGAGTTCCAACACCCTAGCAACGTTATGATCGCTGCGTTGCAGGACTCTACTAGCGATGATGTCGCCCGTCAAATCGCCAAATGGGCCTCGCTCGCATATGCCAATGAATTTTTCTTTCGCAGTTTGGGGCCCGAGAACCGCAACCCCGAGGCAGTGATAGGATCTACTGCTGAATCTGCCAACAAATTGGAAATTGGTCTCGGTGGTGACTTTGAGCAGCGAGTGGCGACCATTCCTCAACCCCAGGCAAGGTCTCACGATTTGGGTGACGATGGGTTATCTAGGGGCTTTTCTGCCGGTTCTTTTACTGAAAGCGACCCCGTTAACCGGTTTTACTCTAACCTCAACAATAGTTTCGACTCTCAGCAAGCATTTAGAGAGCTTGTACTGAGCCGCGGCTCGGCCATGTTTGGCAATGGTGCGTTGTGGATGATTGAATATGCTGATAGATACAGTATTGTCAATACTTATAACTGGGGAACACCTCATTCGTCGAAATCTCTCGAGAAGTCAGCCCAGAACCAAAACATTGACCTCAACACCGACAACCATCAAATCCCTACATTCAAACCATTATTGGCGATCAATGTCTGGCAACATGCATATATTCATGACTATGGAGTCGCTGGTAAGCGGGATTATTTGCGTAATGTATTTGATACTATCAACTGGGACATGATTATTTCCAGAGCAGTTGTTGTCTAAAATATAAAAAGCTGTAAAGCGCAGCAGCAGCCTATTCTAAACCTTTGTATATAAAATTACGGTCCTTGGACCATACATCAACCGGAGTCAATTTGTATTTGAGTCGTTCCTTTGGCGGCGACTCGGCATAATAGGCGCGAGCCCGAATAAACCCAAACGTAAAGTTTGCGAAATAAATAACTGCCACGGTTGAGGCAACCACCAGCAAGATCGCCTTTGTGCTTAGCGGTTCGAAAAACTCATTGATGGCCTCTGCCAGCGCGCGAGCAACGGTATTGATCCGATACACTGAGATGCTAGGGTCTTGATCCATACATCTCTCGAGTTCATGGCAATATTGTTCGAGTGCGGGGCGTATGAGACCCCGACGACATTCATTCTCAACGTATTCACGGGCGCATTTTGCACTTTGGTGCATGATATCGGCCGCCTTTTGGTGCATTCGAGAATTGACGTCCTTGTACAGTAGTTGGAACAACCACGCCATGGCACTCACCACGCCAAAGTTAAATGCCAAATAAATATATGTGCTGATAGTGTAGGAAATATTCTGGTGCCAGGGAGCAGGGATTGGCATGTCCACTTCGAGGATGTGGTGGACATCGTGGGGCAACGCGGTCTGAGCCCCTCGCTGCGATGGCCATAGTGTGTCTTGTTGTTGTGGGACTGCAACCAAGGCAGACTGGGTACTTACTGGTACTTTGAGGGGGCCAGCGGATGGTGGAGGCGACGGATCGGCCGACTCTGTGGCCGGGGGCGGTGGGGCGGCTTCGAGGTCTCGCGACCGGTTATCGCTCGAATCCATTTCTATAGACATATCTACCGTGTGATCTACATCGGTCATCTCCACATCCTGACCATCGATTTCTATATTTTCGAGTGCTTGATTCAAGGACCCCAGATGCATAAGCAGAAGAGTGTACAGAGGCGGTGAGCGACAAAGTATTTTCCAGGGCAGCACCGGTAAATCATTGCTTTAGACATTGTGTATGGTTGCCCCACCATTGCTTGACGAGCACTGGTAAAGCACCAAACTATTAGTGCTAAAAATCTACCTACCGTCACTCAAAATTAAAATACCGATATATAAGAAGTTTATGCAAAAATTATCGAGATATGGCCTCCTAAACCATGGGGGTCTTGGGGTTCCTCCAGCCAAGGGCAGAAAGCTTATTGCTCTCGCGCTCAGGGAATCCTTCCAGCGAATTCGCATAGGTGGCAGCGGAATGGGCCACCAGCTGAGCACTCACGAGCCAAGCGTCATAGTTCAGGTTATCAAGATCGTCGCACAGCATATGATAGCACTTATCGTAGGCCACGCCCGCTTCGCCACCAAACTGAAGCTGCTCTTGCTTGGACTTGATTTCCTCGACACCGGCATCGAATCCACCGGCCGGAATGCCGATATCAAGGAACCCAACATAGTCGGACCGGCCGTCAAATGGCTGCAAAGTATAGTTGAGGCCCTTGGACTCGTAGAAATCAATGTACATATCGCGAATGGCGCTCGAGCCAGCGGGGTTTTCTTCGTCGTTACTGTCGTAAATCTCGTAGCGATAATTAGGGGACGCCATCATATCGTAATCCAAAAACAACCGGATCTTTGCGGCTTCCTTGAGGGAAAGGTTGCGAGTATAGTGAAGAGAGCCAATAAGCCCTTCTTCCTCTGCAGTCCACCATGCAAACCGTACTGCGTTCTTGACTTTAAAGTTTGCCAATTGCTTGGCGACTTCAAGCAAGGTATTAAGGCCGCTTCCATTGTCGTTCATTCCAGGACCCGCGAAAACGCTATCTGAATGGGAACCGAGCATAACAACATTGTCATGGTCACCGTCTCTTGTCTCGGCAATCACATTAACACTATCGAGCGTATACACACTAGAATCAACTAGTACACAGGCAGTACCACTAGCAGACTCGGCCCATTTGCGAGAAACACCGAGGGTAGCCACTTGATGGCCAAGAGGAAGACCGAGATCACCCGAGATGATGTCGTCCTGGTCGGCCGCCTCAGGGTCGTAGATCAGCACTGCTTTTGCACCAAACAACCCAGCAAACTCACTTTTCTCGCCAAATGCGCACTTTCCCCGCTTGACAATGGCGATTTTGCCCTTGACATCTTTGAAATCAGACGCCAAACAGCCATAGTTGGATGCGAAATATAGCTCCGCCTCTACGGGGCCATGGCTCGGGGGTGTAAGATTAAATGCTTCGGATGAGACATTACCACTAGCATCCTTGATCCATTGCTTGCGCACATAGCCATTAATAGTGGTCAATGCTTCAGTAGAGACATCATAATAATCACCGAGCTCTCCCAGTGAGTCATAGATATACTCGAGGGTTTTGTGGTGACCCTGGGAACCTATTGCGCGCGTGGGGTGGCCATACTCTTCAGTAGAGGCCTCTGCGCATTTGTAAAGCCGTTCAGCACGGGCCTTGAGCGCCTCGGTAGTGATGAGTTCTTGGAGCTTCTCGCTGGTAATGAGCGGCTTTTCGCCGGTGGCGGGCTCGACCGTGAACTCATCAAACTCGATGAGCGGGATATTCAACGGGATGAGCATCGCCGTGGCGAGGGCAAGCAGATTATAATACATGTCGAGATCAACAAAGATAGCGTGCGCGGCCGTTAGGTTATCAGTGATCGCGAGGTCACGTGAGAGGAGGCACCTACCCTACCGGCCGGCCATGTGCGTTCGCTCCATCGCAGGGCAGCGGATTGTGAGGTTCGAGGAGCGATTATAAAAGTAATTACTAGACAGGAGATATACAAAGAAGTGCCCGGTTGTCGAGTTTATAAATACGTCGCGTCGTTATCATGCTTGTGCTTGCAAATTACGACCCACAAGGTCCACGCGAGCCCGAGCATATCTTAAACACTCCATTTATATAAATACAATCAATCAATTACTGTCAACACAATGCAACCAGGATTATATACCTTATGTAGCTACCCATGGCAGCTTCCACTAACCGCCTCCGCTGGATCTCTCAACTCTTCACTCCATCATCGCTTATGAGAGGGTACGTCCATTCGACATGGGCTCACACTTATGCTTGCCGGCCGCTGCTATTTTATCGTCCCACGACAATTGAGGATCTCCGCACAATCGTTCATAATGCCCGGCGCAACGCCCAGACTATCACGGTTGTCGGTAGCGGACACTCGCCTAGCACTCTGACCATGACGACTTCAGTGCTGGTAAACCTCGATAACCTCGACAAAGTGCTGGAAATTAAAAACGGTAAAGGATATTCGGATATCATCGTGCAAGCTGGTATCCGTCTCTACCAATTAAACGAGTATCTCGCGACCAAGAACTTGGCGCTTCAAAACCTCGGATCCATCTCGGATCAAAGCATTGCCGGCGTCATATCTACCGGTACTCACGGCTCTTCGGCCTATCATGGCCTTATTAGCGAGCAAATCGTCGAGCTCAAGCTCATGATTATGGACGGATCAATCGTCACCTGCTCCGACACCATCAACCATGACCTGTTTAAAGCAGCGCTACTTTCATTTGGTAAAATGGGAATTATTGTTGAGGCAACTGTTCGTACTGTCCCGGCATTTAATTTGCAGGCGGTGCAACAGGTTGCCGATTTTGACGAGTTCTTGTCGTCTGATTGGCACCGATTCTTCATTGATGCCGAGTTCCACCGCATTTGGTGGTACCCATATAGCCGTAAATTGGTGTTGTGGTCTGCTTCACGCACAGAACTACCGGCTGAACCAGTCAAGACTTCGTTTTATGGCACCAAACTCGGCAGGTTCCTTTATGAGTTTTTGTTGTGGTGTACGGTCAAGATTTACCCTAAATGGACGCCCTCAGTCGAAAGATGGCTATTTCGTAACCAGTTTGCTCCCATTATCAAGGGTGGGCCCGCACAAACTATCCAACGGAGCGACGAAGCAATGAATATGGATTGCTTGTTTAGCCAGTTTGTCGATGAGTGGTCGCTTCCATTGACCAATGGCCTCACCACTCTTAGACGCCTTGATGAAGCTATCCAAAGACAGGCATTCTACGTCCATGCCCCTATTGAAATCCGTGTCTCCAATACTACACTGCCATCCGAACCCTTGTCTACTCGCCACGGAGCAGTAGTTGGCCAAGTGCCGAATGTGGGCCCAATATACGGAAACATTAGCCGGCCCTACCTTGACCCATCACCCAAACTGCCGTACGCGCATCCACCAGATATTACGGCCGAAAATTTGACTGTGAACTTGAATGCTACAATGTACCGGCCATTTGGATGCAACTCCGAGACCCGCGACTGGTTCCGTACTTTTGAGGATATTTGCGAATCGCAGGGAGGAAAACCGCATTGGGCCAAGAACTTTATCGGTAAATCGCCCTCTCACAGTACTAAGCACCATATGAACGGTGTGCATACCCAGATTGAGCAGTGGTATGGCGACGACCTCGAGGCGTGGAAGAGCCTGCGACAAAAGTACGACCCAGACGGCGTTTTCGTTGGAAATAAGCGCTGGTTACAAGTAAACGGATTGCTATAACGGAAATTTGATGGTGAGCTTTGTTCTCTTGTTAAAAGAATTTGTATTTAAAATAAATATAGAATTAGTTTGCGTAAAGTCGCGCACTCGCACTACTATACACTCAAATCAGGTTCCCAGATCCCTACTGTATGATCATCGCTTGCAGTGGCGATTAGTGCTTGTCCCGGAGCCCATTTCGCGGTATTCACGACATCGTTATGACCCTTGAGGTCAAACACCTGGCGCATTGTGTACTTGTTGAATACTCGCACAACCTTGTCCTCACTAGCACATACAATGTATTTGTCGAAAGGTCCTCCAAACGAGCTTCTGACTTTGTATTCCTTTTGAGTAGGCCCATAAAGAGTCTTGCCACTGCTCGGGGATGCTGGCGACCAAAGCCGGACGCCTTCTGGTACTATATTTGCCAAGAACTGGTCCGAATATTGCGATACGGTTAGGGATGCCAATGGAGTATACAATTCGATTTCATCAACAAAGGAGCTTGTGCTGATTTCGAAAATATCCAACAAATGGGTCGTGCGGTCATTATGCCGCAGTTGAACACTGAGGACTGCCAATTTCGACCCATTCTCATAGAGACACATACTAAGGACTCGAAGTCCTTCTTTGAAAATCCACTGCTTGGTACCATCTGCAGACCATTTAATGAGTTTCCCTTCGTATGAACCAGTAAAGAATGCCGATCCATCGGGGACCCAACACACAGCCGCAATATCGGTAATCTCTCCATTATAAGTACATTGCACCTCTTTAATAGCACAGTGTTGCCCAACATCAACAATAACTGCTTTGCCATCTTTACCTCCTGTCAAGAGCCTTTCACCATCATGCGTCCAATCCATAGACTGAATACCATCTTGGTGTATATCTTTGTACAGAGAATGTATAACCATACCTTCATCACTGTTCTGCCATATATATAGTCCACCAGAGCGAGTGCCTGCCGCAAGTAACCTTGAATCGGGCGAGAATGCAATCTCCCATACCTCGTCGTCATGTGGTAGTGTCTGGCTGCGGGTCAACGGTAAATCATTGTAATTGGAAGGCAAATCCCTCAAAATAGATGCATTACAGAGACTCATATCTGGGTGCTCTGCCCACCAGTGCTGGTCAATCATTGCTTGAAACTTTAGTGCTGCCGAGAAAATGTACTCGATAATGTGTTGAGGTGACATTGAGCTTGAGTATGTAAGTTCTGCGAGTTCCACCAGCAGATTGGTGTTGTCGAGCTCTCCACCATCGGAAATAAGAATCTCACCTACAAGATTGTGGTCCATTGAGTGGTCTCGAGCCAGTTTAACTGCTTCAAGGCGAGTAGCCGGCGATGATATCAAGTCATCGATCGCGTACCTTAGCACAAGGGAAATGGCCCTTTTTTGCTCTGAATGCGATGAAAAAATGCATCCGGGGCCAATGCCCATGAGGTCTGGGCTGCTCGCCAGCTCGAGCGCATCGGACCATCGGCGAGATATGATGAGAGAATCGAGTTCTGTGCCGTTAGGTGGCTGTGATTCAACCAACTCAAGCGATTTCTCGAGCTTGAACCCTAGCGCCTCAATTGCCCGGTTGAGCACGACCCCCACATCCCCACAGCGTCCCGTGATGATTTGCTTCTCCTCGGGAACCATAAGGGTCTCATACTCTTTAGCCATTTGAATGAGTTCTTCTAGCCGGTGAGGTTCAACAATAGCTTCGGGACTACACACGAGCGTCAATTTATCGAGAATGTCTGCGTCGCTCAGCAGGGTTGGCGATTCAAATACCGATGCTGTTAGTGATCGGGCCAGAACTGGGTAGTTTGGGGTAATTTTTGCTTGAATACACTCGATAGCTGCCTTGGGGGTATTTTCCTCGACCATCACGGCAATATATTGCTGTGCGATAAGCCGCACCCCTTCCTGGTGGCCCTTGGCGTCAATGAACTCGAGATGCGGAAGAATGTCAAGGGCCTTGAGCCATTGATGGTTATGAACCGCCTCGGTGATGGCTTTGTAGCTGTCAGTTAATGAGCTGAGCCCCGTCTTTGCTTCGAGCCATTGTCTTTGCTCCGTGAGGTCGAACGTCCGCAGGGCAGCAATTACTAAACGGATGCAGTCTTCACGATTAATAGAGTATCCGCTGATCACACTATGCTCTTTGAGCGGGGTGAGACGCCTACTTTTGCTAGCAATTGGCCCACCCCATAGACTCGAACTCATCTTGCGCTTCGTGCTGGGCGGGTGTAATCAGGCCCCAGGGGGGG
>JAKTWR010000059.1:24755-56432 GCA_030582415.1 Wickerhamiella vanderwaltii | reverse complement strand
ATAGTTGATTTTGCAGCGAATGCATGTACATAGTTTGGTGCATCTGAGTGCTCCCATGCATGTGCCTGCATGCGCATGCTTGATCCATAGGCAGGCTCGAATAAACTGGCCAAATGTGAAGGCCAATGGGGCTGAAAAAATATGAACAAGAATAAGTAAAATGAGGAATAATTTATGAGCTTATTTAATATGCGGAATTCCTCTGTGACGCCGAGAAACAGAGCCCGGAAGAACTGCACATGCACGTCGCCCAATTAGGCAGGTGGAAGAACTCTCCCCAAAGTCCTCAATCTAGGGGGAAAAACTGGACAAAGATTGATTTAAAAAATGGACATTGAGAGAATAAATCACCAAGCTCTCAAGACTATTTTTTTCGACCAGTTTCGCCTTCTCGCCGAGCAGTTGAGATAAAGCGACTCAGCTCCCAGCGCATGCATGCACACCCCTAATTGGGAAAGTCCGAGTGTATCGGGGAATCGCGCAGTGTGATGAGATTAGCGGAGATTGGATGAATGAACTCGTTGGCAAAGAAATGACGTTGTAAAGTACTTAAATCCCGCCGTGGGTGGAATGTGATATCACATTTCTCATTTTTGGCTACATTGAGCGCTTACTGGTGGCCAGCATCTTGCGTAGTGCCAAATCATAGAATATTGATGACAAGATGTCCATAATTTAGATCTCAGATTACACGAGATTGACGAGAGATTTATGAGATCGCGCTGGAAAGCCTGGATGCCTGGGACAGAGGGATTGATAGCCATCTTGGAGCAGTCCACTCGCCCAGTACGAATCCTATAACGGAAAGAATAAGTACAAATATACACGACATAACTACGTGCTTGATGAGCACTCGTTGCCGGAATTTGTGCTTTCCAAGCCTAGAGAGCCGGTCTAGCAGCTCGTTGAGACCGAAAAGCAAGCTGGATCTCGACACATATACGTGACCAGTGAGATGTGCGATGGTTTGCAGACCGAGGAAAAGAACCTCAATATTAAGCTACTGGAATTAAAGTTTACATTTTCTATTTTCGAATACAAGAAAGCACGACAGAGTTTTCCCACCCCGGATGAATTTCATCTCGAAACCGCATAACCCAAGCCAGGTCCTACTCTTCTTCAAGTTCGTGCCCGTGCTAAGATAAAGCAACAATAGCAGGCTAATGAATTTTCAGCGTCCCATACAGCCGCAATAAAAAGCACCTAGTGGATGACCGGCAATAATTAACTTGTAGCGGCATCTGTGAGCCTGCGAGTAATTTCCCCTTTTCTGATTTCGCCCGTAACATGAGTTGGCGCAATACCTGTTACCATAGTCCTCAAGTGTGGTCTTTGATAACACCTTACCGGTAAGTATAGAAGGATCACTCGCGTTAGAAAATTATCTAAAAAGTATCGACTAGCCAGTGCTATATGAGAAAAAAAAAAGCGATATGTGTGTAGTTGGTTGGTTTCCCAGTTGTGGCGCTAGGGTGTCTGTCTAATGGAACCCAGCCCCATCCAGCCATTGGTTCAACATTACAAGCGCCTGCTTGGGCTTATTATATGGAACCATATGGCCGGCATCAAAGATGCGCAGAAATGTGAATGGTCCGGCTTTCTTGGTCGAGCCAGCCGCTTCACCATCGACATGCCACGGGTGGAAGGTAGCATCTGCATATTCGGTCTGCTGAGACCACACGAGATGATTCGACCATTTGAGATTGCCTAGCCAGTTGCAGTTGTAGTCCTTATCGCCAGCATAAATTAGAACTGGCACTCCATACTCAAGCAACACTGCGACCTGACGGTGAGTGGGAATCCCTTCATCACCAGCATAGAAAAAGTCGGAGAAAACGCTACCCGAGCATCCTTCATAGTTGACTGCCTCAGCTCCGAGGGCTTCTTGAACGTGGGTTTGGTTCAGGTACTGGCTAATCCACTCGATCTCGGGGTAACACTCGCTGCCACATATATCACGCATATCATAGGAATTGCGCCCAGTCTCATAATATGGCCCAGTCAGTGACTCACAATAGTAGCTGGCACCCATACACACAAGCGGGTTCTCATTGCTGTAGCAGGAATTTTCGAGTTCAAGGCACCGAGGAAGCTTTGTGTACAAATCAGCGCATACCTCGGGCTCAAGCACCGAGGGGTAGCCACCCTGTCCACACGCCATATCGATAGAAGATTCTGCTTGGTTGAGTGGATCTGTAAATCCATTGCCAATGAGGACTGAGCTGAGGTTGAAATTACGGTCCTCGTGCTGAATGATCTCATAACCAATAGCTGGCAAGTAGTGCCCAGCATAGCTCTCTCCCGATATATGAAATGGGAGGCCGGCGTATTCCTGGAATTCGTCGAAAAACACACTCAAGAATGAGTAGACATCCTTACCGGCAAGAGTAGTAGTAGAAACCCTATTTTCTGAATAAGAGTATCCAACATTGACGGGCTGATCCAAGAAGATCACCGTCGCATTGTTATTCCAAGCATAAGGGTTATGCTTAAGGTCAAGGTTCTCGTTGAGAGAAGTGGGTCCGAGTTCAAAAAATTGACCAGTAGAGCTCGAACAGCCAGGGCCACCATTGAGCCAGAGAACAACAGGATCATTTTTTGGGTCGTTACGACTCTCAAACATCCAAAAGAAGAAGTGCTTATCCTCATCGAGGATATCGACGTAGCCACTCCACTGCTTGACGGTATCTGCTTCAAGCTTTTGGGGGTTTCTGGCTCTAATCTGGTAGTTTGGGAACTCGCTATGGGTTGCGATTCGTTGCCAGTCCGATCGAGCACTAAAGCTGCTAGGGGGTTCTGAGCCACTGATAGCAGCATTGAACCGGGCGGGGTCATTAGCGTGCATTTCATCGAGAATCTGCTTCACGCTCGAATCCTTTGAGCCAAATTTCGCCGCAGCGATGTCATAGCCAGAAAATTCCCCGAGCGGAATTTGGGCTGCAAGAGAGCCTAATTGGGAAAGACGCATAAACCTAAGTTGGGGTGAAGCAGCGACTATCTTATGCAAGATGTTGATGCTGCAGATGACTGGTTACGCCTTTGATCGGGCAAGACACATCAGGGCCCATTTATACGTATTTTTCAGCGCTTGTTTTTTGTTTTTTAAATGTATATAGCCTGGCGAATTTGTTGTCGCTCGACGCCAGGCGTTATCGGCAAAATTATCGTAGTACTCAATCGTAAGGAGCACTGGCATTTTAAGATTATTTGAAAAAAACTAGACGAATAACAAGGGTCGACCATTAATGCATATTAATAAAAGCAATCTGGTCTTTGTCCATTCCTCGTTACATGGTCACGGTTGAGTTTGAGTTTGTGCATATACCCTGGATACGCATTCCCTCATTGTTTATAAAATTTTCTAGATACTAGTCTTTTGGAGCAATCAATCCAGCGTTCAAAGGCTTTAGTTTTCCCTTGTTGATGGATCATTCTACAGAGTTTCTAGCTACTTATCCTTTCCCCTTTACCAAGTGGTTATGCAAGCAGATTTCCCTCCACAATTTTGCCCATAGTGATGAAACCTCTAACACGGCCGCTTGCTTGGATAGACCTCGAGACAACGGGTCTTGACTTTGTTAGACACAATATTCTACAAATATGCTGCATTGTTACCGACAGAGATTTAAATATTACGAGCCCAGTGTTTGAGCGGAGCATCAAGGCACCTGAATCAGCTCTGCTAGCGATGGAAAGTTATGTACAAAGAATGCATAAACGTACAAATCTTTGGTACAGGTGTCTACAGAGTAAACATACCATTGCACAAGTAGATATTGAACTCCACCAGTTTCTCAAACAACATGCCAAACCGCACACCGCCACAATGGCTGGTTCCAGCGTGCACTTTGACCGCTCATTTATGCAAGTACACATGCCAAAATCATTTGAGTACCTACCTTATCGTATTCTTGACGTTTCATCCATCAATGAGTTTGGTCTTCGTCACCGGCCAGACTTGATGAAGCAAAGGCCAGCCAAAATGCATCTCCACGATGCAAAATCAGATATTTTAGAGAGTATTGAGGAATTGAGGTGGTACCGTGACAATTACTTCAAGTAAGCAGGGTGGAGGAGGAGGAGGAGGAGGTGGTGGTATTTTGTCAATGCTCACTTTTTGGGCTTCTTGGTAAACATATCGAGTAAACTCTTATTATTAGCCGGCCGTTTAGTTGTCTTGGGATCTTTTTTTGTGCGCTTAGCAGTAGCAGCAGGAGTAGCGGCTCGTGAGTTGAGTACATACATTGTATTTGCCTGCTCTCGACTTTTTATGACTTGTTGGGCATGTGCTTGTAGGGCGGTGAAATCGATCAATGTGTTTAGATGATCAACCAGTGATTGTGGTAACCATGATGAGATAAAGTTGACGGCGACAAATTTCTGGTAAATGCTGCTAAATTCTGCATCAAGGTCGCGGATCACAAACGAATCTGGAACTGGTACTTTTGCGACAAGTTGCACAAGCCATTTGTCGAGCTTAGCAGGGTTAAGCGTCACCAGATCATCATCAAAATCGCATACCAGCTCAAGACTTGTCCTTGCCATCTCCACTGGCAGCGGCAACCATTCCCCAGCACTGAGGTCGAGTAAAATATCCAATGGGAGGGATTTTGACGCATAAATAGCAGGTAGCAGTAAAAATAGAGGATTTACAGGCACTAGTACTTTTGTATCTGCCGAGTGCACCGACAATTGGTGGGAATTTTCAATAAAGAGCGATTTGTATGATTTTTCAGGTGAAACGATCGAGACGACTTGCCACAGTTTAGGGCCGCTAATTACAAAGTCTTTTGTATCTTGAGTTTTTGGGTGCTTTAACGGCACCACTGAGATATTTTTTCCCGTTAAGCAGCGGGGTATTAATATCACCGTCATAAAACCAGTTCACCTCGGTCGAGAGAGGTTGGGTACATGCGTGTGCGTGTGTGTGTGTGTGTGTGTCTAGAGGTGCTGCGGGCTAAGGCCCCATGATAAGACCCTTTCGTCAACCAACACCGTTATTCTCCCAACACTTGAGCAACGATTGCTGACATTAAACCGCAATAACACAACACAATGGTGGAAACAGGATTGCCACAAGGATGGGAGGTTTTACACTCGAGTAGCCATGACTTGCCGTACTATTACCACGCCGAAAGCGGCCAAAGCGAGTGGAAGCCGCCTGATGGCACAAACGTCGAGCAATTGAAGGAGTATCTCCGCGATAACCTCGCAACCGCCAAAGACGATGGTAAAATCCGGGCATCGCACCTGCTGATTAAGCACAGTGGCAGTCGCCGCCCATCGTCGTGGAAACAGGCAGAAATTACTCGTAGCAAAGACGAAGCAAAGAGCATTATTTTGGGTCATGAAGCTCGCATTCGTTCAGGTGCCTCGACCCTTGCCGACTTGGCCAGCACTGAGAGTGATTGTAGCAGTGCTAAGCGCCATGGCGATTTAGGGTTTTTCGGCCGCGGCCAGATGCAAAAGGAGTTTGAAGACGCTGCATTTGCCTTAAAACCAGGAGAGTTGAGCAGGGTCGTTGAGACCAGTAGCGGTTACCATTTGATCGAGCGTACAGTGTAAGCACCACCAATGCATGTGACCAGTATATGCGCTGGAGATGCAGGCGGTGGGCTCTATACCGGACCATAGAACCACCGCCCATATATGGGTTATAAAATCTATAGAATTATATATCTTGTACCACTAGCTGGAGAGCGCGGCAATAGGGTTATTGGGGGGTTTATCTTGCCACACAAATCATCCATCATCGACTCTGCATGCAATTTATAAGCGGCATTGCAGCAAGCCCCGCCCCGGTCGTCATGCATGCCACAAAATCTCCCACTCTTATTGGTAGGGGCTGCCGCGCATCGCATCAGCTGCAGATAAGTCTTTGCACACGTGACCCCCTTAGTCAAGATTATATATGCTTCGCAACTACTGTTCGCGGTTGTTTAGACGCATGTGTTCTTCTCATAATGCCGCAGCTTCTGGCAAGCTGCCAAGCCGTCAAGTACTTCCTGATGACTTGATCCCTAAGCACTATACGGTTGCTCTCGAGCCCGACCTCGAAAAGTTCACCTTCACCGGTCAGGTCGCCATCGATCTTGAGGTCCGCCGCCCAACCAAATCGGTTAGTGTCAATATTCTTGATTTGACAATTGGAAAAGTTTCTATTGGCTCCCAATCGCCTGTCGACTCCAAGCACGATGCTGATTCCCAGTCTATCACCTGGACGTTTGCCGAGGAGATTAAAGAGGCATCTACGCTTAAAGTTGAATTCGACGGTACTCTCAACGATAAATTAGCTGGATTCTATCGCTCAGTGCATAAGGATGAGAATGGTAACCAAAAAGTCGTCGCCACTACCCAGATGGAGGCTACTGACTGCCGTCGCGCTTTCCCCTGTTTTGATGAGCCTAACCTCAAGGCAACATTTGATATTTCGCTTATTGCCGACAAGAAATATACTGCTCTCAGTAATTCTGATGTTAAGGCCACTTCTACTGTCGAGAGCGGCAAAATTCGCACTGACTTTAATACTACCCCCGTCATGAGCACCTACCTCGTGGCGTTTATTGTTGGTGAGCTCAACTATGTCGAGTCAAACGCGTTTAGAGTCCCCGTCCGTGCCTACACTACCCCAGGCCTCGAACACAAGTGTCAATTTAGTGTTGATTTGGCCGCAAAGACCCTTGAGTTCTTTGAATCTACTTTTGGAATCGAGTACCCATTGCCAAAGTGTGATATGGTTGGTATCCATGATTTCAGTGCCGGTGCTATGGAGAACTGGGGTCTTATTACTTACCGTGTGGTTGATCTTATCTACAGCCCCGAGAGCGATTCTGCCGCAACCAAGATCCGTGTTGCTGAGGTTGTACAGCACGAACTTGCCCACCAATGGTTTGGTAACCTTGTCACTATGGACTGGTGGGATGGCCTTTGGCTTAACGAAGGCTTTGCCACTTGGATGTCTTGGTACTCCTCCAACCACTTCTTCCCCGACTGGAAAGTCTGGGAGTCTTATGTCTCAAGCTCTTATCAGCACTGTCTCGATTTGGATGGCCTTCGCAGTTCGCACCCTGTCCAAGTCCCTGTCGCTCGTGCCGATGAGATCTCACAGATTTTTGATGCCATCTCCTACATGAAGGGCTCTTGCGTTATCAAAATGATTTCTCAGTACTTGGGTGAGGACGTGTTTATCGAGGGTATCCGCCTCTACCTCAAGCGTCACCAGTATGCAAACACTCAAACTGATGATTTATGGGATGCTCTTAGTGAAGTTAGCGGTAAGGATGTTCGCGGACAGATGGATGTCTGGACAAAGAAGATTGGCTACCCGCTCATCACTGTTGAGGAGAATGGAAAAGTCAAGGTGACTCAAAACCGTTACTTGCAAACTGCTGATGTTGGCCCCGCTGACGATGAGACTATTTATCCGGTGTGGCTTGGTGTGCGTGGGGCTGATGGTAGCGTTGACCACTCCAAGGTGTTGGTTGAGCGCAGTGAAGAACTCGACATTGATACCAGCGGGTTCTACAAACTCAATGCTGACCAAAATGGTATTTTCCGCGTCAAATATCCCGAGACTCGTCTTTCAAGCCTTGCTTCTGAGGGTACCAAGGGTAAAGAGTCGAAACTTTCGATTGAAGACCGTATTGGCCTTGTAAGTGACTTGAGTGCTCTTTCCGGTGGATACAGCAAGACTTCTTCCTTGTTGACAGTTATCGATACCTGGAAGACTTCTGAGACAGAGTGCAACGTCTGGACTGCAATCCTGAACTTTTTGAACAAATTGCAAAGCACTTGGCAATTCGAGGACTCCAAGGTCACCGATGCGATCCGCGACTTTGTTGCAGATGTGGTTGTGCCCAAGGCCAAGCAAGCAGGTTGGGCTTTTAGCGCAAGCGATAGTTTCCAAGAGGAGACCCTCAAGGCCAACTTGTTTACTACTGCTACCAGCACCAACGACGCTGAGCTTACCAAGATTGCTCTTGATATGTTTGATTCTGGTTTCGAAAATATCAACCCCAACCTCCGCAGTGCTGTTTTCCGCGTGGTTGCCAAGCATGGATCTCGTGAACAGTGGGATCAACTCCTTGCTATCTACACTGCCGGCACTAATGGTGTCACTGGTAACAGTGCCTTGACTGCTTGTGGTTTCACCTACGATTTGGAACGCAAACAAATCATTCTTGATGGTATTTTGAATGGCACTGTGCGCTCCCAGGATGCCTACATCTCACTTGTTGGTGTTACTTCCACCAAGGGAGGTATGGAACTCGCATGGAAATGGACTCAAGCCGAATGGCCTCGCATTGTCGAACAGTTCCCTGCTAGTCTTGGTCTACTTGCAAGATTTGTTAGCATCAGTGCTGGATTCACGACCGAAGAGCAGCTCAAATCCGTTAGCGAGTTTTACGCCAAACAGGATATCAAGGGTATTGACAAGCAGGTTGAGATTGCCAAGGACCGTATTCGTCGTGCCATCCAATGGCTCAGTGCTGATAGATCTGATGTTGAGCAGTGGCTCAAGCAGAAGGGTTACTTGGCTTAGACGTGGCCTGGATAGTTTTGGGATATATAATAACTAGCATCACTATAAATACTACTACTGATTGATTTAGAAACGATACCGTTGGCTTTAATGCTCCGTGCCGGTTCTCCATTCTATTTTTCCCCCCCCCCTATGCAGGTAGGCCTCGCCAAGGTATCTCAAGGCGGCTCGGGTCGCATGAATGTACTCTGTAGACGCATGATTATTAACCCCCCCCCCTTTTCTGTCGACCCCTCCTTCCGGAAATCACAGTGAGAGAGCTTGTGAGTGGGGCGATCAATTTTTATATAGTTTACAATATTCAATTAATAAATCACCTTACGACCATTGGTCGACCGTGTATCAGTGACAACCATATAGCGGCTAAACACGAGCATCCGCGTAATCTCTGACAATGACAGCAGAGTCGGACCTCCAGATTGCTTCGTTGCAAGACTGCGCCGTGATGGAGCTCAACAAGGACCTAACTATCAGCCATTTGAGTCCTTCGTTTGAGCGTCTAACTGGCCGTCCAGCCCAACAGTTCATCTCGCGACCTGTGTCGTGTATAGTTGCGGGGGAGGAGGGCGACCAGCAGGTATTCAAGAATGCCATACAAGAGATGCACAATCAGAGCTTTAGAATAGTTTTCCCTACATTCGGATGCACTCTAGAAGCCCAGGGTATCTTGCTCGGTAGCGATGATTTATCGATCTGTAGCCTTTGGGTGCTACGCCCTTATCAGGGCCAGTTGGGCGGTGATATCTCGGACCAATTAAAAAAAGCTGTAGGGCCTGCTGGATCACAAGTTCTCAGCGCTTTTTTTACTGACCTCAGGGCCGCAGTATTTGAAAATAGAGACTGGTACCCAGCGCCCAAGTTTGTGTTGTGCCGTATCTGCGAAGGATTTTTGCCCCATTGGTGGTTTGAACGACATACTGAGTCGTGTACAATTGAACATACGCTTGAAAGCAGGATTCTTGAAAGCCATGATAAACTCGTCGAACATCGGGTGCTTCTCACAACCTTATTCGCGGGTGGCAGGGAATATAAAGGACTACCAATTAAACGCCTCAGAAGCGGTTCAATAAATCAGTTTGCAGTACGAGTAAGTTCTCCATTAGCAACGCGACGATCCAGTCATCCTGATCCGGCTTGCTCGATTATCGAGGACTTGATTAAGATTGTTGATACTGCCCTAGAAATTGATATCCCGGACCGGGATAGTACCCCTGATAATTCTGACGATGAAGAGCACTTGTCCTCTGGAGATGACGAGTCGGTATCACCAAATGGCGACGCGGCTCAAACATTTGAACGAAGTGGTGATGATGCTGATGCCACTTTTGTCCTTCACCCCGATGAACTTCAACAAGATAATGTTGCCCACAAAGAGGAACCCTCATCAAGTGATGACCAGTCCCTAGTGATTGATGTAAAATTGAAGCAAGTCATTAACTGGAGCCCCCCACACCCAACCGAACCGGGCCTTGAAGCCCTTGTTGAAGACACAAACGTACTTGTCCAGGCAAAGGCCAGCTTTGCTTTACGAATGAATAATTACCTCGCTCTTTCTCGAAAAGTTCTCACTGAAGTCGATCAGATGGTTTCTGAGCAATTGGCCGTAATTACTGGAGACGCAGCACTCCAACCGGTTTATTCCAGTCCAATCCCCCTGGGCACAGCTGATGAAGATACTGATAATGATGAGGAGTACCGAAATTTTCGCAAGTACGCCACCAGAGGGTCATCATCGCGATCGTCACTATCGTTTATGCCCCCAGCCGCCCCTGTGCCGGTTGAAACACCTTCACTCACAAAAGCTCCTTCATTGGGCCAAATTAATACCCTTTGCCATTCACCAAGCTCCTCACCATGGCAGTCCCCGAGTTCTAGTCCAAGATTGAGCGCGTACCCTCACCACCATTCTCGCACCCTCAGCCGCTCCATGATGCAACAGCGTGACCGCAGTACCTCGATTGCCTCAAGTGATGAGAGCGTACCACGTATCAAAGCCCGCACGGCCTCAATTAATGACTACGAGGTCGTATCGCCCATCAGCAAAGGTGCATTTGCTACTGTATACCTAACGCGTAAAAAGCTTACGGGCGAGTATTTTGCCATGAAATGCCTCAAGAAGAGTGACGTTCTTGAAAAAAACCAAGCAACAAATGTGCGATCAGAGCGAGCTATTATGATTACAACAGCCGATTCCCCGTATGTGGCTAAACTATACTACACTTTTCAATCGCGCGAGTATCTCTACATTGTTATGGAGTACGTTAGTGGTGGTGATTGCGCGTCATTATTACGAGCTCTCACTTGCCTCACTGAGGACTGGTCGAAGCGTTATATCGCCGAAACAATTGTGGCGGTCGATTCCCTCCACAAGGAAGGAATTATACATCGCGACCTCAAGCCTGACAATCTCCTAATCGATCAAAGGGGCCACCTTAAGCTGAGTGATTTTGGGCTTTCAACCAAAAGTGCAATGAAAAAACACCTTCGGTTTGAAGCAGTTGATCCCAAAGATGGCTCACAGCAGTTTTTTGGCACTCCAGACTATGTTGCTCCAGAGACGATTAACCTTGAGAAACAAGATGAAAGCACAGATTGGTGGGCCGTTGGTTGTTTATTATTTGAGTTCTTATACGGAATCCCCCCATTCAACGATGAGACTCCTCAGAAAATCTTTGAAAATATCACTGCAGGGAATATTTTTTGGCCGGATCTACCCGCTGAGATGGATGCATCTCCCGTGGCCAAGGACCTCATAAAAAGGCTACTCACGCTAAATCCAGAGCAAAGACTTGGCGCCCAAAGTGTAGATGAGATTAAGAATCACGAGTTTTTCAGTGATATTGACTGGTCTACACTATTTAGCCAGGAGCCCTCGTTTATTCCTCAAATCGATAGGCCAGATTGTACTGATTATTTTGACGATAGGGGCGCTATAATGAAAAATTTTAGCGACGAAATGCTGCCGACTGTCTCGGTTACTGACTCTGAGACTAGTACTCGCCCGTCGCTTCATCGTGCCCCTTCAACCACTAGTAGTAGTGCCTCGAGCCGCCGGGCATCGCGCTTGGGACTGGATAGTGGTGACGAACAATTTGGGCCGTTCAGTTACAAGAATGTTGGTGTATTGGAACGCCAGAACCACGAGGTCATCACAAAGCTCAAGACAGAAGCCGATATGTCTAAACCAAGGCGCCTTTCCATGTCGTCGCCCATCTCTTCGTGCAATAATACCAGCTATTTGGAATCTGCAATTCATGACTCTAGCCCGTTTGCCAGTGATAATGAAGAGAGTGCTACGCGTAGCGCAGCCCTTAACCGTGTCCATCGTCGCAGACTACAACGCAAGTCCTCCTCACATACCATCCATTCGCCAGCAATAAATTTTATTCCTGATATATTAATCTGTGTCAGTAACCCAATTTGGCGATACTCGACTGAGAAGCTGCTACGTGATTTGGGCTGCCAAGTAGTTTCCTGCTCGAGCGGCGATGAAACGATTCGCAGAGGAAGCTCCAGTGTACAATTTGATTTAATCCTTATTGACCAGCACTTGACCTCTGGTCTGCAGCCCCAAGATATCGCTCATATTTTACACGTTACGGTGAATGCAAACTCGACAACGCCGATAATCCTCATGTCGTCTACCGAACCAGATACGTCAAACTTATTTGCCGGCTCATTAGAAGTACCAGTCACAAAACAGGGCTTACTGGAATTATTAAAAAAACATTGTAACTGGATACCTAGGTAGCAGGAACCGAGCTGCTCACATCAATCAAGCATACTACATAACTTATTTATTTTATTTGAATTACTCTTGAAATTGACTGCTCAACCATGTAGATACCTTTACCCGCCCGTAACTGCAATTAAATGCGCTATCCAGAATGGTTTATCGTATTTGGCTCACAAGCGTATGTCGGCAGAAATCACTACAATAGACTAATTCACCTGACTTCAAAATATTCTTATACATTCGTGTAGTTTTGAGAGAATTCGAAATTCAGTCAAGAAGACATATATAACTCACAGTTGATGTTCATATATAAGAAAATAATACAATTATGCGCAAAGAGAGGTGCCCGGGAAATGTTAGTCGTGCTACATGTTTTTAATGTCGAGAATCTCTGCCAATGGTTTATTTACCAAAGTGTTGCGCTCATTAAGGACAGAGAGATCGCGTTTAGAGTTGAAATCGAGAGCCAGGTCGCACTGTACAACAGATTTCTCAAACGCAGTAATGTCACTTGGAACGCCCTCAATCGCGAGCCATGTTTTGCCTGCCCGCACGAGTGGTTGTAATATTTTTTCAGGATCGTCTACGCCGTTTAATTTAACGAGCTCAAACCCATGTGATTGTAGCAGGTTACGGTCATCGGGGGTTGGGGATCCAAACACAAACACAATGCAAACTTTGCGTTTCACTGGATCAAATGCCGCTACCGGTGGCTTATAAGTTGGTTTAATTAGCCATGTAGCGAGCACAGCACCCCCGAGGATGAACAAGAGCCCCAAGGGCCTACGACGAGGCTGCTCAGCTTGTGGTTCGACAGGTCCAGGGGCCGGAGGTCTTACTTGCAATTTAACTATCGAATGGCCAAAATTTGCCCTGGAGCTGGAGCATATGCGTCGTGAAAACCGAAGCGACATCTTGTAGTAATCCTTCCCGATCCGATCTCCTAGGTGCTAGGTCCTCCCTCTCTCACATGTCGTCGTTGCATAAATTGAGTATTAGTGGAGTGCGATCTTATGATAACCGGAGCCGTGAGAATCTGGTTTTTTCAAGACCTCTAACAATCATTTCTGGTCCAAACGGAGTGGGCAAAACAACAATTATTGAGGCACTTAAATACGCTACGACCGGTGATATGCCGCCCAATTCGCGTGGTGGCGCATTTGTCCATGACCCGAAAATGAACAATCTCCGTCAGGTGTTGGGACAGGTCAAGCTCGGGTACTACAATGCCAAAGGACAGCAGATGGTGGTGTCCCGCAGCATGCAATTGACCGAACAAAAAAAGTCTTCTACTTTTAAAACACTTGATGGACAGCTACTACTTGTTGCAAATGGTGAAGAAGAAACAATTACTAGTCGATGTGCCGATTTAGACGCTATAGTTCCTCAGAGTCTCGGGGCCAATGCTGCAATCCTTAATTATGTTATTTTCTGCCATCAAGAAGATTCTATGTGGCCATTAAGTGAACCTTCAATCGTAAAGAAGCGGTTTGATGAAATTTTTGAGGCATCAAAGCTGTCCAAATTCTTTGACACAATGAAATCTATGCGCAAAGATTTTGGCGTGGATATCAAGCTACAACAGCAACAAGTGGAGTATCTCCATCAAGATAATGAGAGAGCTGCTAAACTTATGAACGAAATCGAGCAAATCTCTGTCAAAATCCAGAATCTGGATCAAGAAGCGGCCGCCACAAAGGTTGAGATGGATACAACCGTCACACGGCTCAATAAGTTATTTAAGGAAAACAAGGACTTTCAAAAGGTGGTTTCAGAATTGGCCCAAGCACGGAATACGGCTACAGAACTTGAATCGCATATTGAGGTCATTTCTCAGGATCTCGAAATCCTGCCCGAGTCAAAGGAAAATATCGAGGACCAACTGGCTAATTTCGATAATGGAGAGGAAGCTATGCAACAGAAGGCTACTAGACTACTTGAAGCCCGCAACCATGCCACTAGTTCTCTGGCCAAAAAACGTGAATCGCTGAGCGAAATGATGGGTCAACGTGGCAAACTTGAGAGTGAAACAGCCGCGTTCAAGCGTAAAAAGCAAGAATTAGATGATGCTATTGCTAATGTGGGCCGTACTTATAATCTTGCTGCATCGGAATCAGAGGTAGTGACCTTTTTGGACCAAAGGATTGAGAGTTCACGGGAAAACTATACGCAGTTTCGCGGCCTTTGTCGAGATGAAAAACAGAAGCTTCAAGATCGAATCGATACTGCTAATAAAGAAAAGACTACTGTTGAAAATAGAGCTAGTACTCTACGGGAATCAATAGCATCGAATGATGTGGAGATCCGGACCCTTATGCGAGATATTCAAGACTATGCCTCCAGTTCTGCCAGCAGTGGTAACTCAAAGTATCACGAATCAATTCTCCAGGATCTTACGACAAAGTTGGACGCTCTTCAGCATGACCTTTCACAGGGAACCCATAGTGCGAAGCTGGAAGCTTCTGCGCAGAATATTGCTGTTCTCCGGCAAAGGCAAACTAGGGCAAATATGGACTTGGTTAAAGCGTCAACAAGGCTTGATAAAAATTCGCAAGTTATGGTTCAAAGGGACAATCTATCTAAAAAGCGGTACCATCTGGGGGATTTGACCGACACTCTCAAATCTGATCTAGTAGCATTAGGGAAGCCAGGAGAGGTAATATCACAAGAGTTCAAAGAATTGAGCGCTATAAATGAGCAGAGATATAACGAGGCACTGGCGAAACGTACACCACTAATGTCGCAGCATGAACAAATAAAGGCCAACCTCACCATGTTGGGACAGGAGAAATTGTCGCTCACCAAAAAAATCGCCGAAATTGTCAAGAATATGGATGATGCGGGGATTCATGTGTCTGGATTTGAACAAAGTCTCAAAGATGTCGAAGAAGACCTTGAGATTGCTACTCAAAACATGGAACAAAGCAGTTTCAGCACTCAATACTATGAACAGGCAAAAGCGCAGGCATCTGAGTCGTCTGTATGTATTCTTTGCCAGCACAAGTTTGATACATCCGAGCTGGCCTCTTTTTTGTCACTTGTATCCTCAAAAATAGCCTCAATTCCCATCACTAAGGAAGACGCCGCTGCGTCGTTTGAAGAAACGAGAAATGAAGCCGAAAAGCTGCGGTCTTTGGTTGCTGATTATTCTATGTGGATGTCACTTAGCCAGAAGCTGCCCGAGATTGAAGCAAGTATTGCAAAACTTGCGGCCGAAGAGTCGCAAACGGCAAAGGAGGTGGAGCGTCTCAATATGCAGGTGGAGATCCTCTTAAAACAACAGTCAGATGAAATCAATCCACTTAGAGCAACTATTTTGGAGCTGGAGAGACTTGAAAAAGATGTGAACCAACTTGAACTTGAAATTTCACAAGCTGAGAGCAGCTCATTAGTAGACTATGAAACTCCACAGCAAGTACAGGATCGTCTCCAGCATATTAGCCGGGAGCTTGACGAAGAAGAATCTAATTCCATTAGATATCGCGACGAGTTACAGTCAATCAAAGAACAGATATCAGACTACCAAAATAAAATCACACAAAAGCAACTCGATTTGAAGAATCTTGAGATTCAGGAGCAGAGTATCAAGGCGAAAAGATCCAAATTAGAAGATATCAAGAAGCACAAGCTAGATTTGCAGGCGCATATTCCTGAATATGAGGTTCAAGTGGCTGATATCCAGACAGTACTTGAAGAGTTGACCGAGGAACTTGAGGCTCTAATCGAGAAACAAAATACTAAAGAGCAGCAACTATTAAACGAGCGTTCATTAGCAGAAAAGCTCAGCAATTCCATCAATGGCTTGTTTGCCGATGTTGAAGAGTTTACCATTAGGCATGGTGGAGAAGGAGCCTTGGAGCAGCTCGACGGTGAAATATCTGCTACAAAGAGTGAATGTAAAAGTATAGAGGCGAATATTGAAGCCACTGATTTGGAAATCCAACAGAACGACCGCAATTTGGTAAACTCCCGCGGTCAAAAGCGGTTATTGCAAGACAATATTCAACTACGCAATTACGAGTCTCAACTATCCGCTCTTTGTGTCAAAATTAGCGAGTTGGAGGGCCAAGGAGCAGAAGCAGAAAGAGATCAGTTTGAGCATGAAACTTCGATCCTTCAAGAAACTCTTAGTGAACTGACAAGTGTTCACTCACTAAAGCTTGGCCAGATCAAATCATGGCATGAACAAAAAATAAGCCTTGAACAGAATCTTGCCGACGATTATGCCGACATCTACAATCGATACTTTAACGCCTCAACTGAGCTCGACACAAAGCAAAATACTAATGATGATCTTCACAAACTTTTGCAATCGGTTGATGGGGCTATCATGCTCTACCATTCGATTAAAATGGAGGAAATCAATGGGGTACTGGACGAGCTGTGGAAAGATACTTATATGGGAACCGACATTGATACGATAAAAATCAAATCCGAGACTGAAAGTACAAAGACGCGAACCACCCACAACTATCGCGTTGTTATGTATAAAGGAGGGGTCGAGTTGGATATGCGGGGGCGGTGCTCTGCAGGACAAAAGTTGCTTGCGTGCGTGATAATTCGCCTGGCATTAGCAGAATGCTTTGGTCAAAAATGTGGTCTTTTGGTATTGGATGAGCCCACTACAAACCTTGATGTCGATAATATCCAGTCGCTTGGCCACAGTCTGGCGAAAATCATTGAAAACCGTCGATCTCAAAAGAATTTCCAGCTGATTGTTATCACTCATGATGAACATTTCCTCACATATTTGGGCGCCAGCAACTTTTGCGATACATTTTTCCGCCTTCACCGCGACGCCAATCAGTATTCTCGCATTGAAGAGTTGGCAGTGACTAGACTGGGATGAGCAAGCTCAATGATATATGTATATACGGCAGCTTATACACCGCAGCTTAGTTTTTTCTTTTTTTCCTTTAAAAATAAATAGTTATATACACATGTTTTTCAAGTATCCAGTACTTTATCCTCTGTATACCCGGTGGCTTTGGGGCTAACAATACTACTTGCTAATAAATCGACTTGATCAAACACTTTTCTCGAGATTTTTTTGTTATGGTCCTTGACTTTTTCCAATAGTGCTGACCGTAAATCACTTTGCAGATCTTTTAACCCAACACGAAGAGCCCGTCGGAACTCAAAATCCAATATCAACGCCGGTGAATCGGCCAACACTTGAATCAACCATTCGTCCAGCTTGCGGGACTTTTCAGCCGTCAACACTCTGACCAATAAAGTTAAGCTGACCGTATCATGGTTGCGAGTGCTATATCGCTGATCAGTACAACAGAGCCGTTGAAATTCAAGCACATGAGCAGCCGCGTCGGCGTCAGAAAGGTAATGCCAGTAAATATGCGCAATCCGGGTCAGGTGCACAATATCATGAATATTGAGAGGATACTGTGCGAGGTACTCCTCAACGAGCAATTTGCTCACTTGTTTCGACGCATGCACATGCTTATCGGCGTCGAGTTCGAGGAGCTGTCGCTCAAGCACCGCCAGATCTATCCCTGCACAATGTAAAGGATAATTAGTGGCAACCATCTGTCGCTTAAGGATATTCAACCCTTCATCTTTCCCTGCCTTTACCATTGCCTCAAACAAATGAACATAATATTCATATGATGGTACAACACCACGGCGGCGTAAAGAGTGAAAAACACCGAGAGATTCTTCCAGATCACGCTGGTCGTAAATACTGCGCCTCAATTTCCTTAAAAACGGGCTGTGACGACTCTGGAGGCGAGGTACAGGTCTTCGGCGACTGGAATCGCCGAGAAACTGGTCGCATTTCCCCCAAATTTCCCCAGCAATACGAGGATATTTTGTCGTTATATGATCAATCATAATCAGAAATGTTACGGGGGTAATTGGCCATTTGATACTCTGGAAAAATTCAAACCATTCCACGGGGCTCGTCTCGGGGAATTGTTCAGGCAGGTAGCCAAGAGCAATATTAGTGAAATCCGACGGAGCTTTCTGACCAATCTCATGCATATGTTGGGAGATGTGCGCAACCATTTTGATATTTCCATGCCGTGCTGCATAAAGCAGTGCCCACCTATAAGGAACCAGTAGGTGGCGAGTATTGGCATCAGCAGCTCTCGATTTAACAACCCTACTGAGTTCCAACGCCTCATCATAGCGTTGTTCCAAGTATAGGTTAAACAGCTGAACTTGTAACAAGGGGAAATTTCGGTCCAATCCCTTCACATGGCACCATTGCTTGATTTTAGTATATTGGTCTGTCTCTTGCAGCAATTTGAGACCAATTAAGGTGTATGCAGCAATTTGGCTTTGATCGTAAGCCGAGAGTGGCGGAGCTCTCCTAGTCATTGCCTCAAAGACCGAAATAATATGCCGGGAGTTCTCACTCTGATCAAATGATTTGACAAGAAAATGAATAATATCATTTGTATGCAAATACTCGATAGATCGTAAAACAAGCGCATGCGCAGTACTAAAGTCATGCTCTTGCAGGCAAGCCTTAATTAGTAGTCCATTTGCGGCAGGCAGTTTATGGAGGGAGGGATTCTGTTGAAAAACGTTTGATGCAGACTCCAAACATTTTGATCCCTTGTGCACTATTTTTTTCAGGTTTTCGAGTGCTTCAGGCACTGATATTGGCGGAGCGGTTGGCTCGTAACGAATCGGCGAGGCTCCTGAAAGTAAAGGCTTTCGAAGAAGAAAATCTAGCTCGATTTTTGCCAATCGAATTGCTGTTCTTTTCATCCATGGACTTTAGTTGCAAAGTGCCGGTTTGGTGTATTATGTGTGAGCGAGTGCGCGTGCGCGAGACAAGAGTTAGAGGCAGGAAGTGAAAAGAGCAGGCGGCGGCGGCGGTGGCGGTGGTGGTGGCGAGGTCAGGTGTGCACTCTATGACTAAACGCGTCGTTATCTTCAAGGGCGTAGTCTTCTGAGCGCAGAGCCATTCGTAGTGGAGTGACGGCAAAGATAACCGAATCATCAAATTGAAGAGTACCGAGGATATTCTTGCGACCGGGGGCGTACTCAGGATTAATATAGTACCGGCCATCGTCCTGCATAGTAATTCGTCCTTTACGTAACACGCGTTGCAGCGCGCGCGATGCTGAGTGCTTGAACGAAGAGTCGACTCGTTGTTTGTTTTTAATTTGTACTTGACTCCACATCTGCGGTACTTCTAGTCCTTCTGGATGTTCCCGTATAATGTCAACCAATGTATCTTCATAGTTAATATAACCAGGCGCATTACCACGAGCCTTCAAATGGGCGGCATCTTGCTGGATTCTCCGAACAGTTTCTTCAGTATGGGGTGAGTAGAGAGGAAGATCGGGATGAATAGATTCGGCGAACTGGATTAGGGTCACAAGTTGCGATTTGGGCAACGAGCTGAGGTATTCTTTGCGAATATTAGGCTCAAGCTTAGAAGCGGCCACGCCTGTTTTCAATGGTTGGGTCTGGCTACTTTTAACATCGCAATCAATACACATCCAGCGAGTATCGGGAACTTCTACCACAACTTGGTCGATGTTGGGTTTATGGCACATCCGGTGGTATGGAGCACCACACTTGTCGCAAATGACGATTTCATTATTCTCAGCGCTATTTGCGCGGTTGCACACTTTACAAGCGAAATGCCCGTCCTCATCGTAGGGCATTTGTGTGAAGAAGAGGAGGAGTAGTGAGCAGTCGCGCTTAGTCAAGCGGATCTATGATATGGGCCCGATGTGGGGGTGCCTACCTTGGCTCTCAACTCTACTCGGTTAAAATTGGTTCTGTTGAAGATAAATACGTCCGTTTACTATTGTATTGTGAACTTTAACTAATTCATGCCAATTACGGGGGCAAAATTAGCTATCTATTGACGAAATATTACACATAAATGGCTCAATAGATTGTGAGCGCTACTACAAAGTAGAGCAATTGAAAAAAAAAGAACAAATATGGCCATTCAAAAAAAAGTTTTGAGTATTTTCTACTCATTATAGATAATTGCACAATCAGCCAAACCTATGTACTAAATATATAGCCTAAAGCAGATATCTAAAGTGCTCTGGACATGCATGAACAATGAAGGGCCCTAAGCTCCAGAATTCCATCTTTAAAGACTCTAACAATATTCAATTAGTGAGTCCTATAGAATGTGGCAACGCCCATAGCTATACTTTATTTCTCCTCGTCAGGAATTTTCTGTATTTCCATTGTGGCATTTATATGCTCTCTCTGGGGGATGCATGAATTATCTGTAACTCGTGCATGGACAACGCATATGAGACGCACCTCGCATATATACGTTCAATTGGGATTTGCATGCATATTATAATTAGAATTAATGTGTGTTTGACCTATGTATCTAGAGCTGCTTTCTAAAAATTGAGCTTGCGTACTAGGAACACCCAATTTGTGTAGTTGCCCAAGGGAGCGATACTGAGGATGCTTCAAAATAGAGTAAAGTACTAATCCCAAATGGTTACTAATTTGTTTTATATAAGTATTCTGGCTAGTATCCCCTTATTCAAGTTTCCCCAAACCGCCCCTGCCCCCCTGTCTAGTCACCCATGCTCATACCCCCTTGCGAGACGCGTCATGCAGGCATTGATCTATTGGGCAAATTTTATAGTTTAATGCTAAGTTTGTCAGTGGCTATAAATAGAAAGCATTAATTTTAGAAGCGGCGTCACTTTAAATCAAGCTCATCAAAGCCATAGTTTGCCAATCCTCGATATCGCCATAGGCGGTTATTGTCATGCATCGTGTGACACGCTCATCGTGATGCGGCTCTGCAGAGAGCCCGTTTGGGGATACAAAGGGCAGTAAATGATAGTGACAAAACTAGAATTTCGTAAACAGCAAGTAAAATTGAGAACATTCATCATTATGAATGCTGTTAAATACCGTTTGAACTCAAGAAACCATCGGGGGTATTGTTTGCCAAGCTCACACTTCACCACAACCTCCTGCATTTTACTAAGCCGATAGGGTTTTTTTCGTAAACTGCATAGGAACTATGACAACTGCAATCAAGGGGGAGGAGCAAATAAAAGTTGAGGTAACGAGAAAAAGTTGAATGGATCTATGAAGCTATTAAAGGGGTTGAATTCCCCGATATTAATCCTTATACCTTTGCTTCATTGTTTGTGGAATTTATTAGTCATGTGCGCGTGCCTCGGCGCATGAACGTATACAGTGCGGTTATATGGCTTTTGTGCAAGTTTTCGAGCTGAATTTTTATGCCACGACTTTTATAACACTGTTTATATACTAGACTATATTTTGACGCGTGCTAAACTCGTCAAATCACCACAAGCCTCGAAAATCGTCCATGCCTGCATACATGCATGCCAGTGCGCGCATGAAATATGTATCTGTTATACAGGGGTAAGACAAGCATATAAAGGGGCAGCCCCGGTACTGCTATTCCCAAACCAAGTACTTTCTTTTACACTTCGTTCGTTTATTTCCTAATGTCTTTCACTAAGTTTGTTTCTGTTGCCGCCCTCGCTGCCTTTGCTGCTGCCCAAAACACCACTACCTACACTGTTGAGTCTACCTCCATCGAGACCATCACCTCTTGCGCTGAGACTGTCACTGACTGCCCCGCTCGCAACCACAATGGTACCGCTTATGTTACTCACACTTTCACCAGCATTGTCACTACCTGCCCCGAGAGCGGTGCTTCCAGCACTGAGTCTTCCGTCCCTGAGGAGTCCAAGTCTGCCGTTGCTACCTCTGCTCCTGCTACTTCTGCCCCTGCTGTTACCTCTGCTCCTGTCACTGAGGCTCCTGCTTCTTCCAACTCCCTTACTACCTACGTCACTGTTGAGCAGGGTGTTACCGTCACCGTTGTTGGCACCAAGCCCGCTGCTACTAACGGTACTGTTGAGCAAGTTCCCGAGACTTCTTCTGGCGCTGTTGCTGAGGCTAACGGTGCTAACGCCGTCTCTTTCGGTGGTGCCGCCGCTGCCTTCGTTGCTGGTGCTCTTTTGCTCTAAGCGAGTAAAATATAGCTTGGATTTTTGATACCCCCTTGCTAACAGCTTAGATTTAATATATTCTCCACCCCCTCCCCTAAAACTTAGATACCCGTTTTACATCCCCCTTTTTAATACTAATTTACCGGTGTATATAGAATCTGTATAATATGCTGAAATTTTCAATTTTTCTCACATCTGCTCTGCGGCCGCAAAACCACTTTTTTTTTTTTCTTTGATTGTTCAAGCGCAATCTTCAAACACTAAACGTGAATTGCATCTTTATACCCGATTGAGCAAATTGCAACAAGACAGCGTCTAGCACTGTTTCAGTTGTTTTAAAATGGTGCTGATCGTCTTGGCTCCTTAGGCGCCGCGAATATAGCTCAGGTTCACTGCCTGTTAACAGACTTTAGCCACAACCCTTGAACGTGGAAAGAATCCCCAGGTCGTACTGTGGGTGTCTTTGGGGCACCACATGTGATCGGATATCGTCTGGTCAAAGTCTGGAGCTACCGCGTGTGTTTTATCGGAGGGGTTGAAATGCGTTCACTGATTTCACTTGAGGTCAAGAGGCGTAAATGACTCGAGAATAAATTTGCATCGGCACAAACATTGAGCCGTCATGGCATATTGATTTCCATTTAGAGGCCGTTCATGTATGTTTCAAATCTATTATCAAGGACTTGCCGCGCAAAGTATCGCTCAAACTTGCGCGAATGCGAGAAGTTCTCAAGGGGTCAAAAGCAGTGAGTAATAAAGAAAATGAAGCTTTTCGAGTTTTGTATTAGCTTTTATCCACGGTTTTATCCGCTTACAGGACTACATACTGAGAGCCCTTGCCTACCTGCAGCTTTTTGTACCTGCATGCCCGTGCATGAACCTGCGGATGAATGGCAACAGATAATGACACTTTCTAAATTTGACACGCAAAAAAAAGTCAAGATATCAAGATATAGCTCTTACAAGAGTAAAAGCTAATATATCGCACCAGTTGTTTTGCCAATTACTAGCAAGGTAGTATGTGCGCCCCACAGAACAAACGGTGGCTGACGGTAGAAAGGTTGGCTGTGGAACAACCTAAATCCTCAATAAACGTTTTAGCAAGGGAAAAATATTTAATGGAGGCTTTACAGACAAGGAGTGGATTGATGATTGCGGGACTAAGAATAGCCTGAGTCGTGTTGGACATTGCGTCAAAGCATGTAATGATCTTTTCAATTTACGTGCAGCCACTCAATGCATGGTGCATGTGTAATTGGAGATCTTGCGTCATGCATGACCCACGCAATAACTATAAAGTTCCGCACGTTTAACGGGAATATCCTCATCACCACCTGCTCATGTCTTCTGCACTTCGCAAAGTAGTCATAGCTACTGCCGTCTTGTTTTCTAGTGTTAACGCCGAATATAATGCTACTGTTACTGTGCCACAGCCAACTACAGAAACGCAGCTCAGCACTTTGACTTATACTGACAGTACTACAGTCACATACACTATGACAGAGTGCTGTGCTGGTACTTGTATCGCTAAAGAGACCCAGACTGTTTACCAACCTACAACAATTACACAAAGTCAGACCGTTTGGACTACAACCGTTGGAACTGCTACCTCTACAATTTATGCGCCTTGTGTTGTTACAGAGACTGATACTACAACTGCGTTTTCCACCGCAACTGCTACTGATGTAGAGACAATTGTGTGCTCGTCCGACACCACTATTTATGAAACAATCACTGGCTGTAAAGCTGGTAAATGTTCTCCATCCTCCACTGAGATTGTCGTTACCGGAATCACTGTCCCTACTACTCTGACTGTTTCAAAGACCGAGTATACTACAACTGTCGGCACTGATGTTGAAACGATCTATGCTCCAGTCGTTGTCACTGAAACTCAGACCTCTACTGCATTCTCCACTGCAACCGCTACTGATGTAGAGACAATTGTGTGCTCGTCCGACACCACTATTTATGAAACAATCACTGGCTGTAAAGCTGGTAAATGTTCTCCATCCTCCACTGAGATTGTCGTTACCGGAATCACTGTCCCTACTACTCTGACTGTTTCAAAGACCGAGTATACTACAACTGTCGGCACTGATGTTGAAACGATCTATGCTCCAGTCGTTGTCACTGAAACTCAAACCTCTACTGCATTCTCCACTGCAACCGCTACGGATGTCGAGACCATTGTGTGCTCGTCTGACACCACTATAGTAGAGACAGTTACAGGCTGTGCAGGGGGAAATTGCTCTGCCAGCTCTACGTCAATTGTTGTTACTGGTATTACCGCTCCCACCACTGTTACGATTGCTAAAACTGCCTACACCACTACCGTTGGTACAGAGACATCAACATATTACGCTCCTGTCATCGTTACCGAGACTCAAACATCTACCACCCCCGTTACCGAGACTGCAACTGCTGTTTACACCTCTGTAATCGAGAGCGACCAGACTGTTGTTCAGACTGTGACTGCCTGTGCTGAGAATTCGTGTTCCAACTATGTAACTACAACAGTTTATACTGGTATTACTGCTCCTACTACTGTTACTATTGGCGTTACCTCTTATACTACGACCTCTGGTACAGTAACCCAAACTGTTGTTGCCCCTTGTCCCATCACTGTTACTGAAACTACCACACCTCCCGCTGTTACTGCTACCAGCACTGCTATCAACACTTACTCCAATGTTACTACCATATTGAGTACGTTGCCGGCACAAACTACTACTTTTGTGAGCACTGCTCCTGCTCAAACTACAACCATTGTGTCCACTGGCGAAGGTACCACCCAGACAGTTGTTTCAACTATTCCTGGCGAAACTCAGACAATTGTATCTACTCAAGAAGCCCAGACAGTTACTGTTGTTTCCACTGCTCCTGGTAAGAATGTTACTACCGTTGAGACTGTCTCTGGATCTGCCGTCACTGTTGTCGAGTCTGCTCCTGGTGCCACTGAGACAGTTGTACAAACTGCTTCTGGTCCTGTTATTACTCAAACGGCCGTGGTTACCCTGCCCGGAGAGACTGAGACTATTGTTTCCACTGGTGCCGGCACCACTGTGACCCTCGAGACGACAAAACCTCCCTCGTACCAGACCGTTACTCAAACATACACTGCTCCGGAAGTTACCGTTACAAACTTTGTGTCCGGATCTGCTGTTACTGTTGTTCAGACAATCACTGGTGCTTCTATTACCTGCCCTGTTACTGTTACTGCCCCTGGATCTACCGTGGAAACCACAATTACTGAATCTGGTACTACTCAAACCTTGACTACTTCTTTGCCCGGATCTACGCAGATTATTACTACCACCTTGCCTGGCCAGGCTGTTACTTATACGCATACTATTCCTGGTGAGAGCGTGACTGAGGTCGAGACTGAGACCGGTCCTGTTGTTACTGAGATTGAAACTCAGACTGGCCCCAGTTCTGTTGAGCAAGTCACTGTTACTGGTCCTGGCTCAACTGCCGAGATTACTACCGTCGAAAGCGGCTCTACTATTATTTATACTACTACCCTTCCTGGTGAGATCTCTACTGAGTACAATACTATTCCAGGGGAAGTCACTACTGCTGTGAATACCGTCCCTGGTACTGTTGTTTCTTCTGAGGTTGTTATTACTCCCCCTGCTCAAGTGACCACTATTATATCTACTGCTCCTGGCTCTGAGGTGGAAGTCACATCTACTGGAGAAGAGACTACTTTTGTTGGTACTTCGACCGCCCCCGCATCTGTTGCTACTATTGAGTCTACTGTGTCTGCTCCAGTTGTTGTTACTTCTACTGCGGTTGAGACTATTCCTTGTGAGGTTTGCGAGAAGGCTAGTACCGCTGTCGAATCTTCTCCTGCTGCCACTACCCCTATCGAGTCCCCTCCCGCTGCCACTACCCCTATCGAGTCCTCTCCTGCTGCCACTACCTCTATTGAGTCCTCTCCTGCTGTAATCTCAACTAGTCCTGAATCCACTGCCAGTGTTTGCCCTGAGTGCGTTGGCGCTCCTTCTGAGGTGCCATCATCCACTACGGCTATCGTACCCAGCAATGGTTCTTGGAAGACGGTTCCCATGTACCTTTGCGCATTAGCGGCAATGTTTATTTAAACTAGCAGTAAGTCCACTTTATATATATAAATACGTATTTGTTAGATAGTCCTTCATAATTAATGCATTCTTGTCCTTTATCCTCATCCTCATTAATCGCTATCTGCCCTTTACTGAGACATGTATTATTTTTAACTTGCTATTAGAAACATGGTTTGTACGCAATGCACGAGCTTAACACAACTGCAGTATCAACGTGGGATGCAGCTAGTCAATGCATACACCCAACCTTCCCTCTGTAGGTCAGCGAGCTAAAGTTAGTTCACATACAAAAAGCACAAGCGGCGTTACAGTAAACGAAAATAAGAAAAAATTATTAATTAAATAGCAAGAGGGTCTCGTTTTGAGACTTAAAACATGAAATCCATCTTTGAATCACCCATAGAATCGCCCAGAAAGTCGCCCAGTCCGAGATCATCACCCATAGGCCCATTTTGAGCCCCATCCTCCTCATCCATGAGCAAATCAATGACCTGAGGCTCTTGTGATTGTGGGGTTTGCTCCGTTTTTACGGGCCCTTTTTTTGCTAGCTCGAGCCATTGTCGAATCTCCAGCTCAAGGTCATCGAGCTGTTTTTGATAGGTCTGGATGCGTTGGTTCAGTTCATGAGTATCGACGCTTGAATTAGGAACCATATCCCCATTATCTGACCAGATCTTGAGCAAAATGTCCCCGCTTGACTCGAGGATCTTGTTTATCGACCCTTGAATCTGTGCCATTTTGTCAGCTCACTAAATTGCCAGTGGATGTTTCAAGGGCAGTTTCAACCATGTAAATCATGTATGCATCAAGATAGAAATTATCAATAAATATTATGTAGTTTTAGGGATTCTCCGGCGAAGAGGGGCCATTTTACGACCAGAGGTAGTTCCCGCGGCAAATGGATTGTTAGCACCTGTTGAGCCCATCGCGAGAGGATTTGTAGCCATTGGATTAGCTACTTGGGGTGCTGCTGCCATGCTATTAGCTCCAAATGTGGATGCATTGGCCCCGAAAACAGGTGAGGCGGCGGCGGCAGCAGCAGCTGTACCACCACCAAAATTAAATGGGCCAGTATCACTATTACGGCCTCCGAAATTAAGTGACGGCTTTTCATTGAATTGACGCTTTCCTGAGGGTTCGTTCGATTTGAGTGGAGTAGACGATGCCAAAGCGGGTCCGGGAATACTTAACCCAAATGTGAATGGAGTGCTACTTGAGGTACTACCACCACCGCCAGGCGCTCCACTAGAGGCATGAAAATTAAAACCGCCAGTACTACTAGAGCTTATACCACTACTAGCCCCAAACTTGAAGCCAGTGGTACCATTGTCGTTTTCTCCAGTAATAGTTGACTTCTTGTTATCTGCAGTAGTAGACTGAGATTTGAATGATGGTGGAGTCTTGGTATCAGAAGAGGGTTGTAATGCAGCATTGAAAGTAAACGGTTTAGGGCTAGCAGCCAGCACATTAGACGACCCGCCAAAGGATGGAATAGATGAGTCCTTTTTCTCGTCACTGAACGGTTTCGGCTCAGTTACAGCTTTGTTATCTTTTGATTCGGCCTTGACATCTGCATTAAAGCCAAATTTGACTGGTTCACTAGGTCCGGCCGCATTAGCAGCTCCAAAACTGAACTTTGGAGTGTCGCCTTTAGATGGGTCAATTGTAGCGGCAGATTGGCCAAATGTAAACTTGGGCGCTTCATTCACTCGTTTTGTATCATTTCCTACTACCGAGTTTTCCTGGGCGCTACTCTGTGACTTGCTGTCCACGGGGGGGACCGGGGCAGACCCGAATGAAAATTTTGGAGCATCAGACTTTGCCTGAGACTGGTCACATAAATCAAACCGTACAGATTTCTTTGATTTAAACTCATCACTGGAACTATGAGGAGCGTCAGTGCCACTGCTAGAAAGCCCTGAAGAGGGTGGGGTCACCTTGGGCTTGGGTGGCCGGTAATTTTTGATCGCCGCCTGGATACGGCCATCAATTCCTGATTTTCGAGTCCGGAACGATCCTAAATCACGAGTTTTTTCCCGGTTGGCCGCTATAAAATTTGCATTTGCAGAATATAGCCCCCGCTGGTTATTTTGCGGTTGCCGCAAGTCCTCATAGATAAACTCGATATTATGGCCAAGTTTTCTATGCTTTCGTGGTCGATAGCCATTGGTAATGAGGCTATCTAGCCTTTTTAGCCTTGTTTGCAGTTCAGATTCCATGCTGAAGTAAGTAAAGGGGAGAAGATCAGTAGCCTCTAGAGTACAAAAAGGAAAAACTATAAACTATCTAATTCCAGAGTACCGTCGGGGCTAATTTGTAGTTTTTTGAGGACTTTTTTAGTGTCGAGTTTATGCGACTTTTTTAAATTCTTGACGATTTTGTACAAAGAAGATGTGGTCTTGATATCGATCTTGTGGGCCTTTGAGCTTGACTTTGCCTTTTTAGGCTCTGTCTGTTGGTTTTTTTCAGCTGCTGGTTTGGGGGACTTGGTTTCCTGGTTTTGTGCTGTTTTCACCGGCTTTGCCTTGTACAACTTTCCCTGATACTTTTGATCCTCAGTAATGCATGAAGTATGTTTTTCAAACTCGTTTCCTTGGAAGGTAGTATTGCAGTCGATACAAGTGAAATAAGCGTTAGGACACCGCTGAAAATGGCCATTCAACTTTTTTTTGATGAGTGTATCGTTGCAAACTTCACAGCTAAAGCTAACCATATTGTTTGGATTATCTTTTTTTTTTTTTATAGAACGGGGAGAAATCTGGGGATTTTATAAAATTTCACCAGCGGTGGCTGATCCGGTGGCGTAGGATCGCCGGTGAATATGAATTAACGCACATGTAAAGAATGGAGAGCTGCCCTTAAGGGCCAGTAGAACCGAAATTTAATCAAAAGATACGAGTTTCAACTGATTATACAAAGTTTATAACCGTATGTTGACGCGTTTAGTGCCCCGCTGCTGGTGGGGCCATATTTATGTATTAATCAAGTCGGTTGCGCTCACCTAAGGATGTCGCGAGTAGTGAAAAGTTATCGCAGCCTGCTTCGAGCAGCCAATCTCGCATTCCAAAACGACACAGAGGCTAAGCTAGCGGCATTTGATCGCATCCGCACCGAGTACCGGTTGCCAGTGCAAGAGGCCGAGATCAAGCAGAAGATCCAATTTGCCAAAGACTGTGCTCACATCCTCCGCACAAACGTTGTCCAGGGGGTTAGAAATGACAATAAGAGTACACCCGAGCAACCAGTTTATAATTTGCAACTCCATCAAGAGAGCGAGCTCGGCGATAATGACAGCCGGTTCGGAAAGCCTGTTGGTAACGGAGAGGCCCAGGGCTGTTGTCAATCGACTCCACAACCATCTGAAACAAAAAAGTAAATATAAAATAAGATAGTAACAAGAATTAATGCATTTTTTTTTCACCCCTTCCTTCTTTCTCTTTTTGAAGCAGTGTATCCGCTACAAACGCGACAGCGGAGGTCACCCTGGTTATTTATTAGAAGACATGCTGGCCTGCGAGTTGTTGCGGGAGTGTCTCCACGGGTAAGGGAACTTGTGGGCCGAGTTGATAGATTTCAAACTATTTGACGAATCGGAGCGGCCATGAGTTTTTGCAAATGGAGGCGGCACCACTACCACTGCCGGGTCGAGTGGAAGATGAGGTTGTGAATGAAATGATGGAGCCTTTGGCAGTTGTGAGTAGATAGTTTGTGATTGCGAGTGTGAGTGGGTATGGGTATCGGTTGGTTTGCGAGACTTTGGCATCTTGGGCCCATTTGGGGTATGATTGCCTTGCTGCTTGAGCTTTGCCTGGGAAGGGGCATCCATAGCTTTTGATGCTTGCATGAAAAAGGGACCATATCGGCCGAGACTCGCAAGGGCCGTAGCCAAGTGCGGTGCTGGGTCGCCAGCTAATTGACGTAGTCGCGATAACGAAATCTGATCCAGATAGGGGAATTTCCCCTCCTGAGGGCCGCCTCCTGAGGATGATGACCACGACCACCATCCAACCTCTGCGCCAACATCCCATAAAAACCGGCCGTCTACTGAGCCGTTTGAAGCGGCATGGTTAAGGTGGAATTTAGCCCATTCGAGCGTCCCTGCCTCAATCTGGTAAACTGCCATGCGTAGATGATCCTCAACCGATTCAAATGCAAAACTCGACGGTGGCTCACGCGCGCTGCACGGCTTGGGGATAGGTGGTGTATGCACAACGGTTCGATGGGCCATTACACTGCCAACACTGGGGCTGCGAGCTTCAAAGTCGAAATTATACTCATTTTGGGCGGAATTCCCCCGTGGGTATGGTCGCTCTTGGCGTGGGCTTTCAAGAAATTTCGATTCTGGCAATGGCGGTAGCTCTTTTTGTTGTTTGGCTGGTTTTGGTGGTACGGGTGGAGGGAATTCGCCGAGAATATCCACCGATATATTGGACGCAATGCTCACATGCTTCGATGCCCATGCATCCAACGGCGAGGCCTTGGCGGGATCCATAAATAAATAATCAATACAAAGACGTGAATGCCGCTTTGTTTGTGTGAGGGAGGGTATTGTGTTTAGCCGGGAGAGAGAGGGTCCAATGAAGGGGCGCTATCGAGGCAGCCAGGGATGTGTTTGGGTGTGCGTGTGCGTGCGTACGTGTTGGGAGTTGTTGGCCCAAACCGTTTGAAACCGGTTACATAATCGTTTCGCATTTGGGGAGGGAGCAGATAACCCCCCCCCCACCCGCGTAACTGTCTGCGTCGCAACCTGCTTTCCCCTCTCGAGTTGATGCTTATCGTGGGGACCTAGATATGGTATGATAAAGATCACCGTGTAAATTGGTAAAGTTAGTGGGATGGCTGTATAGTATTACTCCCTTGCATACACCTGCGTGTACATGCGGCTCTCGCAGCGGTGATCCAAATATAAATCAATAGTTGTTCAACACTGCACTGGTTGCACGCTACAGGGAGGTATATTATTCTGATTAGTTATGGCACAGATCTTTGAATGAAACGAAGAGAGTGCGTATTTATGACCCTGAGCATTCCAGTGTAAGCCCCCCAAGGCAGTGGAACCAAATGATAAAATTCCGGTTCTTGGCAAAGAAAACGCGCGAGGTAAAGAATGATTTTATGCGGTCAAGAACGGTCGATTATCAGCTAATGGATACATTGAGAATCGAAATGAGAAAAGAATGGCCATAAACACCGGCTCCAAGCGGCACCGTCGCCGTTGCCGTCGCTGTCGCTGTTGTTTTCTTTTTCCTTTTCCCTTTTTTTTTTTTTTTTTTTTTTTTTTTTTTTTTTTTTTTGTTCTCCCCCCCCCCCCCTCCCCCCCCCCCCCCCCCCCCCCCCCCCCTCCCTTTTTCCCCCCCC